>VDFB02189578.1:38620-77200 GCA_007258455.2 Sequoia sempervirens
AGACCTTTTGAACACATCAAAATCCACAACCTTACCCTATTTCCAACCTAGTCTAACTTATTTTCAAGCAATTTCTTCTTTTCACCTCTTCTATCCTTGCTTTTAAGGGGCCTCGATTCTAAATTTTCAACAGGGGCAGTGCTAGTAATCTCTTAAAATGCCTTTACCAATGTTCGTTTCTTATTCCTACTCCCTATCCTACTTACATCAAGCCCATATCACCGAGACACGGCCTGAACAATAGGTGGAATGGCCTTTTTCAACATATTACACTCGAACCCTTAAGAGATTGATTCAATTGAACATAGATCGAAGTGATTATGTGTGTTTGGGTGTCAAACAGGACCATGCCTAGCATAAACATACCTATTTGGATGCATTGGAACAGTTTGTTTGGTCACATGAGTTGCAGAATGAAAGTTGCACCACTCTGCAACTTTCCACTGCTTGCATTTGACACTTTTTCCATCAACTAAGAACTGGACACAATGGTAAAACCACTCCAAGATAACAAAAACTGAGAAAGGTTATTGTAGAGGGGCCTAACGGGATCCCATAGGATTAGACAAGAATTTTCTAAGCATCGCGGTATCTGAGTAACAACATGCTAAATTTTGCAGTCATTTTGCCCTTTGGACCCTTAAGGGATCAATCTGGTTGAACACTTATGGCTCAGGCGATTACGCATATTTTGAGTACGAAAAAGGACCATTCCTAGTGTAAACATACCGGACATGTTGGAATATTTTTTTTTGGTCACACGAGTTCCAGAACGAAAATTGCACCACCTTGCAAATTTCCACTGCTTCCATTTGACACTTTTTCCATCAACTGAAAACTGGACACCACCGGAAAACCACTCGAGATAACCAAAACTGAGAGAGGTTGCTCATTAGAGAGCCCAACATGATCCCATAGGATCAAATGATATTTTAAGCATCACGGTATTCGAGTAACAGCATGTTGAAGTTTGCAGCCATTTGCATTTTGGACCCTTAAGGGATCGATTCGGTTGAATGTAGCTCTAAGCGATTGCACGTGTTTGGGTGCGAAAGAGGACCATTCCTAGAGTAAAAATACCTATTCGGATGTGTTGGAACAGTTTTTTTGGTCACACGAGTTGTAGAATGAAAGTTGCACCACTTTGCAACTTTCCATTGCTTGCATTTGACACTTTTTCCATCAACTAAAAACTAGACACCATGAGAAAACCACTTTGAGATAACAAAAACCGAGAGAGATTATTGTAGAGGGCCCCAACATGATCAGATAGGTTTAGACAAAGATTTCATAAGTGCCATGGTATCCAAGTAATACCCCATCAAATATTGCTACCCTTTTGCACTTTGGGATATGATGTTTCATTGAATTGTACGGTTCCGTACAAGGTGATTGTGCTCTCTTTTAGATGGAATTTAGTGGGAAGCAGACTTAACTCTATTTTAGTTTTTCTTTGGTTGTATTTCAAGTGATTTTGTGCATTTTAGAAGCTAATTACTGAGGGTTGGTTTGTATACCCTATTTTAAGCATTTTGAGTGCATTAAAATGTCATATTAAGCCTTTCACCCACTGTATGCTTATATAACTCAATGGAAAGGCTTAATTATGGTTATAAAACATGTGTGCAAAGTTTTGTGCACAAGGGAGGTGAACAGAGGGTTTTTAGGTGATGCCCTAGATGTCAAATGGTGCATTTTTTAGTGGAAAATGGTGGTTTACTTCTAGGGTTGGAAGAAATCTTTGGGGACAGTGATATCTCTTGAACTTTTAAGCTTGTGCAGACCTTTTTGAAAGTGTTTTAGGATTTTTTTGGCTATGGGAAGGTTTCGAGTATGGGTTTTCAATAAACCCTTTCGTAACTTGTGAAAGAAGAGGGTTTTGGGGTTTGTTATGTTAGAGGGTTTGTTGATTCAATTCAAGGTGGAGGAACTCTTTTCAACATCAACTAATCAGACCTCAACAAGACACCAACCTTGAAATCACAATCACCCAAATTGAATCAACTAACAACAATAGGCTTATAGTCTCCAAATCTCATCAAATGGGCTTTTAGATAAGGTCATCCAATGGCCAACCAAACATCAATCAAGCTTTAACACAGACCCTAAGACAAATTCCCAAGAGATCATACCATGTTTCTTTGAGATCATACCATGTTTCTTTGTACCACCATTAAGATCCAAAAGACCACCTTGCACAAAGGCTACTAAATTAGCCCTATTTACAAAGAGACGGCCTTTTAAACACTAGATCTTCACTCAAACTCCTCAAAAAGAAATATGTTATGTGTCAAAACCTCTAATTCCATGATTTTTTTCCAGTTCCAAGACCTCTAGATCCCTAATACACCAAACCCTCGATTTCAAGCAAAATACTTGGGGTTTTAATGAAACTCCTATCTCCCAGACCTGCTAGACCCAAACAAAGCACCAAACACACTTACCAGACCCTGCACATGGTGAATAATATATTACATGGACATTCCTTCCCACGTTTTGTCAAAACACCACTTGAAACCCTCATTTTCATCATGAAAATACCCTGCTACATCCCTAGAACATCATCCCAAACACCCAACCTTGACTCCACAACATTCTAAATAGATTAGGAATGTATTTTACAAGTTAGAGGACCCATTCCATAAGTTTTAGTAGGCACAAAAATTTGAATGGGTTGAATTGCATCATGAAACCCTTCAATCCAAGAACACTGTGAAAGTAGGTAGCAGCAGTAAAAACAAGATAACTTTCACTATACAAAGAGTTAGAACCTCTAAATATATGAAAATGAAAGCTAATTCATCAATCTAAAATTTCTAATAGGTTTTACATCATCTTAGCATCTGTACAAGCCATACAAAAACAAGAAAAGTTAGAAAAACTAGTAAATTTCTAGAAAATAACATTCTTCTTGATCAAAAATGGGTTACAAATCAACCAACAACCTCTCCTTCGAGGCATTGAAAAAATGCCCTTCCCCATTTTGTGAGTTTAAGTAACATAATTACCCATGCTTGACCCCTTCCTTTACTGCCACTACCCTTCCCCATTTGACAAAGTGTAGAGATAAGTAACATAATTACCCCCACAGGCCCTTCCTTTGCCACTACCCTCTAGTTTACCCTTCCTACGCCACTACCATTATGCCAGAGAGCAAGTCACAAACAGAGGGGTGGTTCATTTGCGATGGGAGGGTGGTGGCTAGTCAAGGTTGTTCGGTGGTAGGGTGGTGGGTAGGGTAGTGAGGGGAGTTCGGTGGGTGGGTGGCTAGGGATGGTTGTTTGGTGGGTTGTTAAGGGGGTAGGGTGGTGGGTTGTGAGGGGTGTTCGGTGGGTGGCTAGGGATGGTTGTTTGGTGGCTAGGGATGGTTGTTTGGTGGGGTGTTAAGGGAGGGAGGCTTGGACTTCAAATAAAACAGAAGGACAACCGGGTGGGATAGTTCTCCTTACATCCGAGAGTTAAGGTAGGGTTACCATAGGAACAATAAAGCGAGAGGCTCACGAAAGGAACTCCATGAAAACCAAGCTCTCTAAATGGTATATCAAACTCTAGTTTCAAAATCTTTTTAGATGAGGCTACTCCCATAGCTCTCTTACTCGCTTGAAAAATCCTTGAAACTCTGTATTGATTTTATTTTTCCTATCCCTCTCTTGTTTTCTTCCTCAATTTCATCGATCATACATTGACCTTCTTGTCCCCTCCTAAATTTTGGACCACATCCATTACCTCCACATAAAACTGGACATCCTTGGTCTTCTTGGTTCCCACCTTGATATGGTTATGCAATGAAAATGAAGCAAAGTAATCATCTCCTTCTCCACTGGTTAGAAGAATGCATGGTTAATGTTTTGTCACAGGGATATCAACTCTCTCTTTTGCTCTCATGGTTGAATATCAAAATCCAGTATGGTGGGCCTCCAAAGTTCTAGTCATCTTTCTTCCTCTTCCACCAAATGTTGTCCTCATCCACATGTCTGCTAGCCTAATTAGCTTTGTTTTTGAAAGCTGAAGTTTCTCTTGAGTCACCAGTGTAGCTCTCTCTACCTTTCCAAACTCTTTCATTGCTACAAATCATCTTTGGGATTTAGTCATTTGTACCACATGGTTGATGTGCTTTGAATCTTTGCATCTAAGAAATTTCCTTAACATACATACTGCTAGGGAATTTCAATGTTGTCATTGTAGTTGGCATTAAAGCCGATATTTGCAACATTGAAAATTATACTTATATAATAATTCCCTCCATCTTTTTGGCTTGTAACACTCTTGATGGTGTCTACAAAGGAAAGAGTAGTTATGATTCCTCTTTTTACATCAGGAGGGTTCATATCCAGCGATCTGACTCTTCTGAATCATCAGAATCAAAATCACTAGCTTCCATATTCAAGAATTCCTAACCAACATCTTCAATAAATTTAATTGGATCATCAATAATAGTCTTCAAAATTGGCCACCAATACAAGTTCATTATGCTTTCATAATACTTTATAACCATGGAGTTCAGCATTCCTTGATGCCATCAAGTGAAGATTGAGGAATGGCGTCAATGCGGAGTACATCCCACTTGAAGTCTTTGAAAACAATAGCCATATCAAATTCCTTTTGCCCAAGTCCTACTCTTTCAAGGTTAACAATCTCAATCTCACTAATAGTAATTACTAAGAAAGGTAATTCCACCAACTCTACCAAATAGTTTACCGTAAGAACAATAAAAGCAGAGGCTTTGAAAGGAACTCAATGAAAACAAAGCTCTCTAAATGGTATATCAAACTCTAGTTCAAAATCATTTAGATTAGGTTGCTCCCATAGCTCTCTTACTTGCTTGACAAATCCTTGAAACTCTATATTGATTTTATTTTTCCTATCCCTCTCTTGTTGTTCTTCCTCAATTTCATCAAGATCATACATCGACCTTCTTTCCCCTCCTAAAGTTTGGACCACATCCATTACCTCCACATAAAACTAGACATCCTTGGTCTTCTTGGTTCTCACGCCTTGATATGGTTATGCAAATGAAAATGAAGCAAAGTAATCATCTCCTTCTCCGCTAGTTGGAAGAATGCATGCTTAATGTTTTGATACATGATATCAGCTCTCTCTTCTACTCGCATGATTGAATACTGAAATCTAGTATGGTGGGCCTCCAAAGTTCCAGTCATCTTTCTTCCTCTTCCACCAAATGCTAGCCTAATCCACACGTCTGCCATCCTAATTGACTTTTTTTTTTAAAGTTGAAGTTTTTCCTAAGTCACCAGTGTAGCTATCTCTGCCTTTTTAGACTCTTTCATTGCTACAGATCATCTCTAGGATTTAATCATTTGTACCACATGGTTAATGTTCCTTGAATCCTTGAATATAAAGGAAATTTCCTCAACATAAATATTGCTAGCTAATTTCAATGTTGCCATTGTAGTTGGTATTAAAGTTGGTACCTGCAACATTGAAAATTATCCTTATATAAGAATTCCCTCCATCTTTCCAATCATGCCTAACTATTTTTTTTGTAACTAACATGACTTATTACATTATAAATCAATTGTGGATGTAATATGACCTTATTCAATTGACAAAACTCAAAACACAAAACTAACTTAAAAGACTTCCATGAACTAAATTTGCTCAATAACCTCGGTGCCCCTGCACCAAATTTTAATATTTTAGTAAATATCATTAAAATTAAGGGTAAGTGCATGGATTTGTGACACAATTTTGGCTCTTAAGATGCCACTTTTTTTTTTCTGAAATCAGCAAAATCTGATTTGCATGAGAAATTGAAGATAGTTACGCTCAAAATTTCAAGATGCAGCAAGAACAAAAGTTGAAGTGCTCCAAGTCTAGTTTCTAAATTACTAATTATTTTTGAAATTAATGAAGATTAAGGGTCTCAAAAAGGGGGGGCCTAAAACAAGTCCTTTTTTTATCAAAAAAAATAGCGTAGTGCCTAAGGGCTCCCCCCTTTTTGATTAACTTTTTTTTAGAATTTCAAAATTCCCAATGGTGTGAAATTAGCTAACACCATGTATTTTATCCTCGTTATTTCAGATAATTTTTTTAATGAATATTCAAAGTGGACACATCCTGAAAAGATAAAATTTGAGTGTTCTCCCCCCTGAATTTTTTGAAAACTAATCGAAAATTGTTTTTTTTCATCATGTGTAGAATGGAGTATAGTTTCAAAAAATGTAATTTGCTTCATGTTTCAATAAACAGGTAAAAATCTATCCTAAAACTAGCACATGTTGGTTTTGTGAAAAAATGGAGGCATTTACAATAGAAGCCACGAATCATAGCCTTAACTAAATCAAAATGAAAAAAGAATTATATATTTAGATAGCTAAGAGAGTCAATGCTATCATGGTTTTTTTTATAAACTTGCATTGAAAGATGTGCAAATGAGACTAGGAGCACAGACAAAAATATGAGGAAATTTGGCAAATCCTGTCAATTAACACATCCAACACAGGCCATTTGGCGAGTGCCAAATTTGGCGCTCTCCAAATGGAACATCACATTTGGCGAGCGTCAAATTTGGCGTGCACCAAATGTGATGTGTCATTTGGAGAGCACCAAATTTGGCACTTGCCAAATGACCTGCTTTGAACAAAACTTTAATTTCCCCTCTCTTTGGTTGACAACTTTGATAATTCTTAGAGTGCATAGTTTATGATCATTGGATAGTTGAGGTTTTACCTTCCATACGCTCTATAACTCATTACCCTAACTAGGTAACTCTTTATCCCTCTGAATTCTCTCTCCCTCAGGTCTCTTTTCCTCCCACCTAAGTACCTAAATAAATCTATCTCACTCCAAACCCCTTTCTCACTCTCCCTCTCTCTCTCCCCCTTTGGTATTTTTTTCTCACTCCATCTCCCTCTCTTAGGTTGTTATCTTTCTCTCTTTATCTCTCTCTCTCAAGTCTCTCCCTCTTACCCTCTCTCCTCTCTTAGGTCTCTCCTCCCTCCCTCTATCTCCTCCATCTCACTCTCTTAGGTAGATTTATCTTTCTCTCTTTATCTCTCTCTCTCAAGTCTCTCCCTCTTACCCCTCTCCCTCTCTTAGGTCTCTCTCTCTCTCTCTCTCTCTCTCTCTCTCTCTCTCTCTCTCTCTCTCTCTCTCTCTCTCTCTCTCTCTCTCTCTCTCTCTCTCTCTCTCTCTCTCTCTCTCTCTCTCTCTCTCTCTCTCTCTCTCTCTCTCTCTCTCTCTCTCTCTCTCTCTCTCTCTCTCTCTCTCTCTCTCTCTCTCTCTCTCTCTCTCTCTCACTCAAGAATTATCTTTGTCCTACCCCCTCTCCTCTATCTCTTTCTCCAGGTCTCCCTCTCCTACCCCATCCTCCTCTCATAGTCACTCCACTCTATCTCTTCCCTCCTCCCACTCTCCCTCTCCCTCCCCTCTCTCTCGGGTTGTCTCCCTCTCTCAGGTTCATCTCTCTCTCCTTGCTTTATCTCTCTCCCTCTTGTCTCCCTCTCCCTCTCTCTCAGAGTCTCTCCTCCACCCCTCTCCCACCCCCTCTCTCTCTGAAGTATCTCCCTACCACCCCTCTATCTCTCTCCCTCTATCAATTCTCTCTTTGTCTCTCTCACTCACTCCCTCTATCTCTCTCCCACATCCTCTCTCTCTCACTCTCTTTCCCTCTCCCTCCCACCCCCTCTCTCCCCCTCTCTCACTCCCACTCCCTCTCTCTCGGTCTCCCACCGCCTCTCCTCTCTCTCTCTCAAATTATCTTCATCCTACCCCCTCTCCTCTCTCTCTTTTCAAGTCTCCCCCTACCCCATCTCCTTTCCACAATCACTCCCCTCTATCTCTTCCACCCCCTCCTCTCTCATTCCCTCTATCTCTCCTCCTCTCCCTCCCACCCCCTCTCCCTCCATCTCTCCTCAAGTCTCTCCCTCCCTTTCTCTCTCAGAGTATCTCCCTCTGCCCTCTCCTCTATTGGGTCTCTCTTTGTCTCTCACTCCTCCCTCTATCTCTTTTCCCACCCTCTCTCAGGTATCTCCCTCCCACCCCTCCCACTCTCTCTCCCCCTCTCTCTTAGGTATCTCCCCCCACCCCCTCTCTCTCTCACTCCCTACATCTCTCTCCCATCCCTCTATCCCTCCTACTCCTCCCCCTAAGGGTTTAGGGTTTACACTTATAGTTTAAGAGTGGAGGGTGTAGGGATGAGAGTTGAGGGTTCGAGGGTTTTAGGAGGTTTAAGGGTTGGCAGGTGTGGGTTGAGGGTTGAGGGTTTTAGGAGTTTAGGGTTTTAAGGTTTAAGGGTAGAATTGTTAGAGGGTTTAGAGTTTAAGGTTTTAAGGGTAGAGGGTTGAGTTTTATAGGGTTAAGGGTTGAGGTAGAGGGTAGAGAGCTTTAGGATTAGGGTTTTGGGGTTTGGGGATTAGGGTTTAAATTCTGGTTTAAGGGTGGAGGGTGTAGGGTGAAAGTAGAGGGTTTAGGGACTAGGATTTAGGGTTTTAGGGTTTAGGTTCAGGGGTTTTATGGTTTTAAAGGTAGAGGGGTAGGGTTTGCACTAGGAGTTTAGGGTTTAAGGGTTTAAGGGTTTACTAGGATGAGGGTTTAGGGTTTAGGAGTTTAAGAAGGGTAGGGTAGAGGGTAGAGGGTTAGGAGTTTAGAGGTTTAGGTAGAGGGTTGAGGTAGGCAGTGAGCAGTGAAGCAGTTGAGGGTAGAGGCTTGATGGTTGAGGGTTAAAATTAGATGGTGGAGGGTTTAAGGGTTTATGGTTTTAAGTGTTGAGGAGGTTTATGGTAGAGGGTAGAGGGTTGAGGGTTGAGGGTAGAGGGTGAAAGGTTGAGAGAGAGGGGGGTTGAGCGTTTAATATTTTTGGGGTTTAAAGTTTACGGTTTAAGGGTTGAGGGTGTAGGGTCGAGAGAGAGAGGGGGGGTTGAGGGTTTAGAGAGAGATAAAGAGTGAGAGGGTTAAGGTTTTTAGGGTAGATGGTAGAGGGTTAAGGTTTTTAGGGTAGATGGTAGAGGGTTGAGTGTAGAGGGGGTAGGGTTGAGAGAGAGAAGGGGGGTTGATGGTTTTATGGTTTATAGTTTAAGGGTAGAGGGTGTAGGGTTGAGAGAGAGAGGGGGTTGATGGTTTTATGGTTTAAGGGTTGAGGGTTGAGGATAGAGGGTAGAGGGTAGAGATAGAGATAAAGATAGAGAGAGAGAGGGTTGAGGGTTTTTGGGTTGAGGTTAGAGGTTAGAGGGTAGAGGGTAGATGGTTTAAGGGTTAAAGAGGTTTAAGGGTTGAGAAGTGGAGGGTAGAGGGCTTAGGAGTGAAGCGGTATAGGGTTGAGGGTTGAGGATAGAGGTTGAGGGGAGTAGAGGTTGAGGTTGAGAGTAGATGGTGTAGGGTGTAGGGTTGAGAGAGAGAGAAGGCCTTGAGGGGGTTGAGAGGGATTTAAGGTTTTAGAGTTTAGGGATTCACAGGTTTACAATTTAGGGTAGGGGTGTGGGATTGAGGAGAGGGGTGGGGTTAAAGGGGTAGAGGGTAGAGGGTTTAGGGAGTTTTAGGTTTTATAGTTTAAGGGTTTTAGGGGTTTAGGGTTTGGGGTTTATAGTTTAAGGGTAGAGGGTAGAGTGTTTGGGGTTTAGGGTTTGGGGTTTAAGGGTTTAGGGTTTAAGGGTTTAAGGGTAGAGGGTTGAGAGTAGAGTTTTGGGGTTTAAGGGTTGACGGTTGAGGGTAGAGGGTAGAGGATAGAGGATAGAGGGGTTTAGGGTTTAGGGTTTAAGGTTAGAGGGTTTAGGGTTTAAGGGTTGAGGGTTGAGGGTATACGATAGAGGGTAGATAGTAGACGGTTGAGGGTAGAGGGTTGATGATTGATAGTTAAGGGTAGATGGTAGAGGGTTTAAGGGTTTAGGGTTTATGGTTTAAGCATTGAGGTTTTAGGGTAGAGGGTAGAGGGTAGAGGGTAGAAGGTAGAGGGTGAAGGGTTGAGAAAGAGAGAGGGGGTGTTGAGGGTTTCAGAGTTTTAGGGTTTGGGGTTTATAGTTTAAGGGTTGAGGGTGTATGATCAAGAGAGGGAGAGGAGGGTTGAGAGTTTAGAGAGAGAGAAACAGAGAGAGTGAGAGGATTAAGGGTTTTAGGGTTGAGGGTAGAGGGTAGAGGGTTAAGGTTAGAGGTTTTAGGGTTTTGGGTTTATGGATTAAGGGTTAAGGGTAGAGGATTTATGGTTTAGGGATTAAATTTTATGGTTTAAGGTTAGAGGATGTAGGGTTGAGAGAGAGGGGGGGTTAAAGGCTAGAGGGTAGAGGGTTTAGGGGTTTAGGTTTTATGGTTTAGGGTTTTAGGGTTTATGGTTTTAAGGTAGAGGGTAGAGGGTTTAGGGTTTTAAGGTTTAGGGTAGAGGTTAGAATTACAGGGGTTTAGGGATTAAGGGTTGAGGGATTGAGGGTAGGCAAGCAGTGGAAACTGATAGGGTTTAAGGTATAAGGTTTAAGGATTGAGGGTTGGGTTGAGGTTGAGGGTTGAGGGTTTAGGGTTTAAGGGTTGAGAGTTGAGGGTAGACGGTAGACAGTAGATGGTAGAAAGCAGATGATAGAGGGGTTTTGGGTTTAGGGTTTAAGGGTAGAGGGTAGAGGGTTTAGGGTTTAGGGGTTAAGGGTTGAGAGTTGAGGGTAGAGGGTAGAGGGTAGACGATAGATGGTTGAGGGAAGAGGGTTGAGGGTTGAGGGTTAAGGGTAGATGGTAGAGGGTTTAAGGGTTTATGGTATAGGGTTGTAGGGTTTAGGGTTTAAGGGTATAGGGTGTAGGGTTGAGAGAGAGAAGAGGGGTTAAAGGGTAGAGGGTAGAGGGTTTAGGGGTTTAGATTTTACGGTTTAAGGGTTTTAGGGTTTAGGGTTTAAGGGTTGAGGGTTGAGGGTAGACGGTAGACGGTATACGGTAGATGGTAGATGGTAGATGGTTGGGGGTAGAGGGTTGAGGGTTGAGGGTTGAGGGTTAAGGGTAGATGGTAGAGGGTTTAAGGGTTTAGGGTATAGGGTTTAAGGGTTTAGGGTTTAAGGGTAGAGGGTGTAGGGTTGAGAAAGAGGGGGGGCTTAAAAGGTAGAGGGTAGAGGGTTTAAGGGTGTAGGTTTTATGGTTTTAGGGTTTTAGGGTTTAGGGTTCAGGGTTTACGGTTTAAGGTTAGAGGGTAGAGGGTTTACGGGTTTAGGGTTTAGGATTTAGGGATTAAGGGTTTAAGGGTAGAGGGTTTAGGGTTTAGGGTTTAAGGGTTGAGGGTAGATGGTAGAGGGTAGATGGTTTAAGGGTTGAGGGTTGATAGTAGAGGGTTTATGGTTTAAGGGTTGAGGGTTGAGGGTTGAGGGTAGAAGGTAGAGGGTTGAGGGTTGAGGGTTGAGGGTTGAGGGTAGAGGGTAGATGGTAGATGTTTGAGGGTTGAGGGTTAAGGGTTGAGGGTTAAGGGTAGATGGTAGAGGTTTTAAGGGTTTAGGGTATAGTGTTTGAGGGTTTAGGGTCTAAGGGTAGAGGGTGCAGGGTTGAGAGAGAGAGGGGGGTTTAGGTTTTATAGTTTAAGGGTTTTAGTGTTTAGGGTTCAAGGTTTATGGTTTAAGGTTAGAGGGTAGAGGGTTTAGGGGTTTAGGGTTTAGGGTTTTAGGGTTTTAGGGTTGAGGGTAGAGGTTAGAGGGTTGAGAGATAAATTTGATGGTTATTGGGTTGAGGGTTTAGGGTTTACAGTTACATTTTATGGGTAGAGGGTAGACAAATCTATTTCACTCCAACCCCTCTCCCATTGTGACTTCTTTCCCCCCACCCTAACTCAATAACTCTCTATCCCTCTCAAGTCTCTATCACTCTCAGGTCTCAGTTCTGACCACACTACTAGGACTAATCTCTCACTCATATCCCCTCTCCCTCTATCTCAAGTCTCACTCCCTTCCTATTGAGAGAGAAAGAATTTCAAAGCACCATATTTGGCGCTCTCCAAATTGGCGAGCACCAAATATGTTTTTACCTTGAAATGGTAAAATAGGAGTTCACCCCATGATTCTAGCCCACATGCTTCTACTTTTGTCTGGTTCAACACTTAATCTAATAGAGAAATTCCTTTTTATGCAATTGACTCCCTGTTGTACCAATCTATGCTTGATCCATCACCTTTTTGCCACCAATTTCCATGCACACAATGTAGATGCAGACATTTTGAAGTTTCTACATCATTTTACATTATCTCAGGTAATATATTCTTATTTGGTAATATTGAAATGTTTATATTTAGTATGTTTGTTTATTTTTGACAATAATCTAAATTCCTTTAATGATTTTATTAATCATAACAATTGGACATAGAATTCAACATTGAATTAGATGAAATTTGCATAAAAAAGTTTAATTTTTATGAGTTTGAAGAAAAAAATGAAAACCATGACATAATTTAGATGAATTCATGTTTAAACTTATACAAACTACATCAACTTAACACAAATTTTCTTATGAATTTTATTTGCATTACTTATAGTAGTTCATTTCCAGCATGCTTAGATAAATGAATTCAACTTAACAAAAGTTTTTTTGTTTTGTTTTGACAATTTATATAACATTCATTTGATGATTTTATTAATTTCTTCATTATTACACATAGAATTGAACATTAAATTTATTATTATTGATGGTTGTGGGAAATATTTTATTTTCAACTAATTTGGAAAACCTAAGAGCTTTCATCAATGTTAATTTGCAAGTTTCTATTTTAATTTTTTTGTGCCATAAAGAATTCACCTTCATCATGTGCTTAGATAATTTCAAGTGACTAAATACATAGTTGGTTTAATGCAAGTTTCCATTCATTCATACCATTTACCATTCTTCCTTGGTAGATTAATGTATGAAAAATGTTGTAGCATATAGACATGTTTGATTATTCCAAACAGCTCGCTGCCATCTTTCATAAAATGCTTTGGTGTGTTCAATAAAATGCAATGTAATCAGCGTTATCAATATGTTTCATAAAATGCATTACTTACTTTTGTTCTATGTGTTATTGTGAATATGCAGCATTCAACATCGTGCCGAGGAGACAACCAAAGCCTCTAACACTAGAAGAACGTGCAATAAAAAATGCGAGGAGAGAATCAAAAATTGTAGCTCGTGAAGCAAAAGAATTGCATCCCATACAACCAAAAATTCTCGTGAAATCTAAGAGAGATGTACAATTGGAAAAACAAAGGGAACGAATGGAAAAACTTCACGAAAGGACACAAATGGATCCCCAAGTGGAGGCACATCATCAACCATAGGTGAAGTTCAATACACATCTCCAGTTGAAGACACACCAACAACAACATGTGGTCTTCCAAGTACATCAAAAATTACACCTACAGTTGAAGACACACCATCAAAAACATTGTGTTTTGAAAGTACATTAGAAAACACGCCTCTATTTGAAGTCACTCCACAAATGACATCTCAAGTTGGAGGTACAATATTGTTTACATGTCAATCTCAAGGTATGTCATCAATTGCACCTCCGATTGAAGGTACGTGATCTATCCCCGATGTTGTTGACATTCCTAATGTTGACACAAATTTACATTTGAGGACTCCTCCTAGAGTGTTGCATAGAAAACCTAGATTTTTTATTGATATTGATTCCAATGTTTTGAAATGGATGCCTGATAACATGTCAAAACGTACATGTCAAAGAGCTGCAAAGAGGATATGGAGTTTTTTTTTTAAGAAGCTAAGTGATGGTGGAAGATGCCAACTATTTGTTGAAATGATGAGGCAACTCAAATTTAGGCCCACCATGAAGGCTCTTGGGCTAATAGTTTCGAATGACTCAAGTGAAAATTCTATTGTAAAGAACTTGATGAGTGCATATGAGAGCGTGGGTTCTACCTCATGCACGAAGGATAGTTGTGCCATAAGATTTGTGATCAAAACAACATTGTTAAGCAGTCAAACAAGGAACAAGGTGAACCTTACAAAGACTAGTAATTTTTTGAAAATAAGTAGATCATCTCTAATGAGAGCCAAAGGAAGGCGTGAAAGATTAGAGGAACCAAATAGCAATGAGTTATGGGCATTCTCAGGTAGAGTGCCACAGAAAGATAAAAGAATTGGTCAAGGCTTCAAATATTTAATAGTAGATTATTGGAAAGATAACACAAGGAGCTCTCCTAATCAAAGAGATGTTGTAAGAAGGAGAATTGGTAGTAAAATTCGTGAGCCACATCCAAAGCATTATTTGGATACCACTCAAACCCAATTTTTTGTTGATTTTGTACAAAAGTTTCTTAAAATTAAAATTTGTCAAAGGTATTTTGAAATGCTAAAGCCTTTTTATGTCAAAATAAATCACACACGCACTACTTTTTGTTGTAGAGTACATATTGAGTTTTCTAACCATTATGATGTTTATCAACGTATATGTGTAGATATGCATACTGACAATGTTTTGCAGGAATGTAACATAAGGCCTCCACCCAAATCCTCAGGGGAATTCTTATCTTCCCTTTTATGTGAAAGAGAGGATGGTCAAATTTTTTACAAGTCATGTTTGGATGGCACATGTCATCATTGTGGTGGAATGCAACATTTTCCAATTTGCCAACACATGGCTAGTACACACACAATTGGAGACAAAATTGTCGAATTTGGAAAATACAAGACAGTGGCCTACAGTTTAAAAGATGGGAAAGAAGCAAAGAAGTGTGAATTGGTTAGTGATAAGATTCCAGTATATCAGTTTATGGGCATTTTCTGTGATTAGGTGGTCTATGAGTATGCAAGGCATACACATAGAGCTCAATGGTTGGACTCACAGTTCAAGTTATGCAAGGACACGTTTCCACTTCATAGCATCATTTCATTTGTCAACTTAATGGAGAACTACACACTACATCCATAGAACAAGGTGCAATCATAGTACTACAACTCCAAATAGGTTGCTATATTTGTGCATATAGCATTCATTCATGCAAATGATAGTACAGAGGATAACAGGAAAGTATTGAGGGAGTATCACTTTTACATTAGTGATGACTGCACACATTCTACCAATTTTGTGCAAGGTTTCTTTCAGATGTTCTATGTTGATTTGGCTAGCAGGGGCATATCATTCAGTCAATATATTATATGGCCAGATAACTATACATCGCAATTCAAGAACTGAAACGTTTTACTGGTTGACCAGGATGCATAGGATCAGTGGTGTTCAACATATGTGGAACTTCTCAAAGGTCGGGCATGGAAAGGGGGAGCATGATGGAGTGGGTGCATGTATCAAAAGAGCCCTTGCACGAGAAGAGTTAAAGTACAAAGACAATGTAAAGTTGGTAGATGCAAGATCAATTGTCAAGTGGTGCAATCATGCAATGAGTCCAGGTAGTCAAGGTAATTCTTTAGTTCGTAGATTTTTTCATTTAGTAGATGATACTAACATTGCAAAATATGATGATTATTGTACAGTAACAGGATTAAGTGAGCTACACTCTTTTAGAAGCTCCAATGCAGGTACATGGACTATCCATACATGGAAGATGGCATGCTTTTGTTCTGCATGTACACTTCGAGCATGGAATGATTGCGAGTCAATAGAGTGGGTTGACAAATGGTCTCTAAAAAGTCTAACCCCACTTGACACTTATCAACTCTCGACGGCTCTACAAATCACGGAGATGCAATCATTTGTTGACTTTGATCATGTATCATACCTTTTAGAACCAAGTAATATATCTTACTTTCAGGTTTTATTTTGATGTTCAACAAATACATCTAACAAGATGAACATATCAATGCAGGGCATGTATATGTAGTGATTGCAGATGAAGACAATCAAGAGGGTATAGATTATTACCTGTGTCGTTGTATCAAGGTTAAAAATAAATTGGAGGCCCCAATTATAGATGGAGAAAACATAGAATATCCTACAGGTTCGGTGGTTGTTACTGGAACATGGCTTAGAAGGTACCCAGTTAAGAATGTTGCAATTTGGTTGTTTGAGGTCTTCGACATGCATCAAAAGATTCTTCACTACTCAAACCTTGTCGTCGCCACCAACATTCATTTGATCAAATATAAGGGCAGACCTATGAACAAGAACTTGTGGAAAGTGCATGAGTTTGACCATGAGGCAATACTTGACATGATAAAGAGTAGAGCAAACTCAAATGGTTCCCTGGATTGATTCGTAAGTATGCACATTGAATTTGTAAAGTCATGTTATTGATCATTGCTTTATTTCAAGCGTTTAATTTTGATTGTATAAGGGTTTGAAAAATTGCATTAATGTAGATATGCAAAATGATTGGAGTGATGGCATGTAGCCTTGGGTGTGAAAATGTGCGATTTTGAGTGAATTTGTGTGGTGCAGGAGCACGTACACCTTACTTTCACAATTGGAGCATTAGGTGTGTCTAGGGAGGTTGCAAAGTTTTTTTGATGTTTATTTTCTTTAGTAATTTCTATAAAGACCATTTGGTGTCGCATTGATCCATTTTTGTAAACAAGGTCAAATATGTGAAACAATTGTCAATGATGACAAAAGGGAGTCTAAGTAGGTTCATGTTGTTTTTTATCTATTAGGTCATGTTTTCGGGTCTCATAAGGTCTAATTAGACCAACATAGGTGCTTTAAATGTATTTGAAATGCTTTAAACGTTTTGGAGGATCAAATAGTAAAAGAATGTAAAAGGAATCAAATGAGTTGTTAACAAAGATAGGTAAACAAATGTAATTTGGCACTCCAATGGCTATTAAGGGATTCAAAATTTAGTTGGAGGTTGTTATGTTAGTTTTATTTTATCAGGAAACCTTTAAAAAGGTGGTGGTCATCATTTGTAACGTTGGCTTCGTAATTTTGTGAAGAAATTCTATTGAATTCTCACTATTAGTAGCAATTTTTTGAATTTTCCTGTCTTTTCCAGATTGATATGGTAATGTACAGTCATTGCATTGAGTAATTTCTTTATGAACAATGTAGTGGCATGAATCTTTTGTGTTTTTCATCAGGTCTGAAGGTTTAACAGAGAATTTGAAGCATTCCATAGTTGTTTTCTTGTGAACAGCCGAGTATACCCTATTTTGGGGTTTTCTAGCCTTAATCATGTCAAAGGATAGGATTTCAAAAGGTTCAAAAGTTCATTTGAGGGAGTTTTCATCTTAGTTCCATGAGAAAATTGCAAAAATTTGTAAAAACATGAAATACTGTCAAAATTGTCAAAGAGGCTAAAGGCAAGGTATTTTGATGGTTATGTTTTAAATCATGAATAAAGGCTTAAATAAGGTCTAAATAATCATATTTTAGGTTTCTAGAGGTGTTTAAGGTCTTTTGATTTCAATAATTGCAAAAATGCAAAATGTTGCAAATGTTGTCAATGACAATTTTGTTGATTTGTGTTGATTTACAAAATTAGAGTCATTTAAAGGGTAATTAGGTGCAATTTGGTTGGTTTGAAGGTGGTTATGGTTTGTAAATTCTATAAGATGCCTTCTTAGGCTTGAATCAAGGTTTTTAGAGGTGTAACAAACTCACACAATTCAAAATACCACATTTTTGGTGCATTTTCTGAGTTTTTTTCACTATTTTCCACAATTGTTTGTTGTTGTACATATCGTACAGACCCAATCATGATTTGAAATATTTAGAGGTTGAATTTTTATGATTTTAATTTTATCTTCACTTGGTTTGGAGTTCTAACTTTCTGTTTTGTGAGAGAAATTGCAAAAAGACAATGAATACCCTATTTTTTCCATTGTTAAGGGTTTGAAAGCAAAATAATGCACTTTTAACCAATCCATCCACTTTCTAATACTGTAACTTGGTGGAGTGGTATTAAATATGTTATATTATATTTATTAATTCATTTTATATAAGAATAAAGCATTATTGTGGTGATTGTGTGATGCCCTAGGGCTAGAAAGTGCATTTTTTCCTTGACAAGTGATGGGTTTGAAGTGATTCTCAATGAAATTCTCATGGATTTGAGTTTTTGAGTGTGTAAAATGACTAAGAAGACCCTATGGAAGGTTTTTGGATTGTTGATTTGTTTTTTCAAGCCTTGGAGTGAAGATTTTTACAAAACCCTTGTTTTTGCATTAGAAAAAGAGGGTTATTGAGTTGGGAGAGTTTTTGGCTGTACAAGTGCAAATATATTGTGGATTCTATGGTTTTGATGCATTTTATTTTCTTCCCCAAGGTTTAAATGTGATTGGATAACTTTGAAAGGTACTTCCTTTGTTAAATTAACCTATTTTCCTAGTTTTTCCATGGTGGATGTATAGGAAGTCTACATTGATCCAAAGGAGTCTTACTTGAATTTGAAGTATGATGTGTAAGTCCTTAATGGGTGTCTAAATCCATTATTTAATTTACAAGAATTTTGGGAAAGTTGGTAAAAGGAATATACCTGACAAGTGGATTTGAGAAGTTCTCTTGAACTTGTTTTGAAATTTTGGTTCAACATCTTGCATTTGTCATTTGTAGTTGATCTCCAGCTTGGGTTTTCATCAAAAACCTAGGTTTTATGGATTGAGAATGAGTCTTTTGAGTGTTTTTAATCTTCAATGAAGTCTAATAAGACCATTGGATAGGTTCTAGGTTGAGTTTTTGAGTTTTGGAGTCAAAATGTGAAATATTGCAATCTTGCACTAAATGTAGTCATGTAGCCTTGAGAAGGAAGAATCCTAAATATAATGGATGTAAGGTGTGAATTGGGTCTTGGGGAGAATTTTTGAACCTGCGAAAGTCTTTAGGGGTGTTGGGGTGTGCCTTGTTAGTCAAACCTTTTGTACACAAGCCTAAATTAAGCCTTCTTATGGCTTGAAAAAACAATATTTTGAATCATTTTTTTGTGGAGTTTGATCCTATGCATTTGTGCACCTGTAGGGGATCTTGTTAGAATTCTAAAACCTTATTTCATTGTTAGGTTAATTCCTTTAATAAGTTTTTATTGTGACTGTCCTAGTTGGCAATGTTGCGAAGTTGCATGAGCTTGTGTAAGAGTGATGAGAGAATGGGAGTTTTTGAGTGTAAAGTCAGGTTATTTGGTCTTGTTTTGACATGTTGAGAGTGTAAATAGCATCCCCAAGCCCTTCAAACATGTCTAGGTGTGTGAGTTGATTTGGATGATCAAGTTGCTTGTTGGAAGGAATAGTAAAGTTGGTGTATGCATTTGAGAGGACCTATTGGAAAAGGTGTTGCTTCCCTTGCCACTCTGCATCAGGTTGGAGCTCTGAAAATTATGAAATCTTAAGTTTGGTAACCTATTTAATGATTTTCCATGGTGTTTGACTTGATTGCAGGTGTTTGGGAAGGTGTCTCTTTGGAAGAAAGGCCTAATTGGCCTAGTTGCCCCTACAGTACAGTGGGATTTTGGAGAATACATTGAAAGACCCATCTCCAGGCCTCAAGACTCATGATGGTTTGAAGAGGCGTATATATACGAGGTAATCAATATTTCAATTTTAGAGTTCAATTATAATTCAATGAATATTGATTTTGATGTTAATTATTCGATTTTAAATTATATAATATAACTAATCTCAATTATGGTTTGAATTTTTCTTGTGCAGTTACCTTCATAACCGAAGAGTGCTTGAAAGAGGCTCCATTTTGATGATCCACTAGTAGTTTAGGATGAGATAGACATTTTGGCATGTATATTATGAATAGATATTGAGGTGGCATATGCCACACTTTGTAAAACTTTGTTTGAGTTGGCGTTAATGCCATTTTTTGTATATGGACATACACTTGATTATTGGATAATTTCATATATAGAAGTTGAGAATCAAAATAATTTGTTCATCTTGTGCATGTTTACACCATTCAAAAATTTAATGAATAATGGTTAAATTATATCATATATTGCTTAGTTATATTATGGTTAAATTATATAGTGGTACAGGAGCACCTCCACCTTATGCCTACAATTGGAGCACTAATTATTGAGCATTGAAATGCTTAGCAAGGAAGAAAAAAAAATTGAGTTTATTTGTTTTGAATAAGGTAAATTAAGACCCCTAGGTAGGTTTTAAGGTAAGGTTTTGAGTTTAGGTGTTAAGAAGTGAAAATTGTGATCTTGCACTTGGAATTGTTTGTAGCCTTTGCAAGGAAAGTTTTTGAATTTGCATGTATATGTGCAAGGATAGTGTTTTTCTAATGTAACAAGGCTATTTTCATTCCTTTGGGAAGCTTTTAGGAGGTCATAATGTGCAAATACTTCACTATGTTTGTAAAGGCATTAAATTGTGTAAAAGATGGGTTTATGAATTCCAACGGTCATTAACGATTCAAAAATTAGTTGAAAAGGAACTTGGTCGGTGGTTGAGATGGAGAGGCCTTTAAAAAGGCATGAAGACATCATTTTTAAGGTTGTTGGTTCAGGATTTAAGGTCTTGACAATAAGAAATTTTGAGTTTTCTTTCAATTTTTTGTGTTTTTCCTTATTTTGCAGATTTGTACAAGCCTTACAGGTTGATGTAAGCTATGTAATCTTTCTTTATATGTAGGGGTATATGTTAACATTGATTTATATCTAGTTTGAAATTTTAATAAAGGATTTGAAGCCTCCTTTAAGCATTTTCTTGTGAACAGCCAGTATACCCTATTTTGGAGGGTTTTATGAACAAACATGTGTTAAAGGGCCCTTGCACTTTTTGTGCCAACTATAACTTGTGTAAGGGGTCCTATGGAGTCTGAATTAGGTGTAGGATGTATGGATAGAGTGTTGGGAGAGGAATAAGAGAGATAAAATTGTTGTTCCTGAGTGTTTTGTGAAGAGAATGCATGTAAATGAGGGGTTTTTGCTTAGGTTTGATAAAATTTGTATGGGAGGTCTTTCTTTTTGAACTTTTGAGCATGTGCAAGGTTATTGGACTGTGTTCAAGGTGATTTTAAGGTATGGGAGGTTGTGGAAGCATCATATCCAATAAACCCTCAAGAAATGTGCATAAAATGAGGGTTTTCAAGTTTGGCCTGAGTTTGTCTGTACCAAAGAAATTTGATGGTGGATTTGGAGGTTTTTGAGCATTTGAACTACTACCCCAAGGTTTCAAAGGGTTTGGAGAAGTTTGAAGGGTACTATCTTTGAAAAAGAGGCCTATTTCACTAGGTTTTTCCATGGCAGGGGTGTTGGGTCTCCATGTTGGTCCAAAGGAGTTGATGTTGGGGTTCACATATGTTTTATAGCCTTGAAATAGGTATCTGCATCCATCTTTTTTTTTCCAAGTGTTTTGGAGGATATTGGAGTTAGAAGTCAAAAACTAGGTTTGCATTACTACAAGGGTTCAAGGGGTGAAAGTGGGAAATCTAACTTATGTTATTTGTCAAACTTTGAGAGTGATTTAGATTGTTCAAATAGGTCATCTTAATCTTGTTAGATTCCTCCTAAAGGCATGTTGTCAGATTGATTGAGTTAAGCCTCCCAAGTCTACATCATATAGTTTAAACAACTTTGAAGATAAGAAAATGGAGCCCTCAGCCTAGGGTTCATGAAAATCAATGAGAGTGTAGAGTTTTTTTCAACTTTTCAGCACATAGGGGTTAGAATACACATGTTTGAGTCAGTGGAATGGTCTCGGAGGTTGTGCAAGTGGTATTTTGAATAAACCCTCTTGGTTTGGCATGAAATTGAGGGTTTTGTGGCTTGCTATGTTGGAAGGGTTAACCCTGGGAAAAAATTGTGGTTTCAAAGGTTTGAGGGCATAGGAAATGTTGCCCCAAGGTTTCAATGGTCTGTGAGAAGTTTAAAGATATGTTGCTTTGTAATTTAGGCCTAATCAGCCTAATTAGGTCAATGTAGAAGGGGTGATTTCAGGAGGTTGGTCCAAAAGACTTATTTCTGATTTTGGGATATGTGTTACAACTCTAAAATGGGTGTCTGAAACCATCATATGTTTGTCAGGTGTCTTGGAGAGTATTTGAATAAAAGGTCAAAAATTTAGTTTGCACTAATACTAGGATTCATAGGTGAAATTGAGAAATGGTGCTTCTGATTGTTTTCTAACTTGCAAGATTGTTTGAATTTCTTTAAAAGACCATTTTAATCTTGTTAGATGCCTCTTGAAGGAAAGTTGTCAAATTGATTGAGTTTGAGCCTCCTAGTCTGTTGAATCCCTTAAGAGTCTGAAGTGCAAAATGGCTGCAAACTTTATCATGACATTACTCAAACACCATGAGGCTTAGAAACTTCTCGTCATATCCTATGGGATTGTGTTGGACCCCTCTACAATAAACTCTCTTATTTTTTTCTATCTCGGAGGCGTTTTCCTGTGGTGGCGAGATTTCTCTTAGGGAAAAAGTTGTCAAATGCAAGTAGTGCAAAGTTGCAAAGTGGTGCAACTTTCATTTCGCAACTTGTGTGACCAAACTAACTATTCCAACACATCCAATTGGGTAAATTTACGCTATATATGGTCCTATTTTTCACCCAAACGTGTCGAATCCCTCCAAGCTACGTTCAACCGGTTGAATCCCTTAAGCGTCCGAAGTGTAAAATAGTTACAAACTTCAGCATGATGTTACTCAGACACTGTTATGCTTAGAAACTTCTCATCATAGCCTATGGGATCATATTGTGGCCCTCTACAATAACCTCTCTCAGTTTTCGCTATCTCGGAGGCGTTTTCCTATGGCGGCAAGATTTCTCTTGGGGAAAAAGTTGTCAAATGCAAGTAGTGCAAAGTTGCAAAGTGGTGCAACTTTCATTTTGCAATTCATGTGAACAAACTAAATATTCCAATACATCTGATTGGGTACATTTATGCTAGGCATGGTTCTCTTTCATACCCAAACATGTTGAATCCCTCAGAGCTACGTTCAACCGGTTGAATCCCTTAAGAGCCTGAAGTGCAAAATGGCTGCAAACTTTAGCATAACATTACTCAGACACCGTGGGGATTAGAAACTTCTCATTAGAGCCTATGGGATTGTGTTGTGCCCCTCTACAATAACCTCTCTCAATTTTTTCCATCTCTGAGGCATTTTCCTATGGTGGCAAGATTTCTCTTGAGGAAAAAGTTGTCAAATGCAAGTAGTGCAAAGTTGCAAAGTGGTGCAACTTTCGTTTCGCAACTCGTGTGACCAAACTAACTGTTCCAACACATCTAAGTGGGTATTTTTATTCTAGGCATGGTCCTCTTTCACACCCAAACACGTTGAATCCCTCCAAGCTACGTTTAACCAGTTGAATCCCTTAAGAGCCTGAACTGCAAAATGTCTGCAAACTTCAGCATGACATTACTTGAACACTATGAGGCTTAGAAACTTTTTTTCAAAGCCTATGGGATCATGTTGTGCCCCTTTACAATAACCTCTCTTGGTTTTCGCTATCTTGGAGGTGTTTTCCTGTGGCAGTGAGATTTCTCTTGGGGAAAAAGTTATCAAATGCAAGTAGTGCAACTTTCGTTCCACAACTCATGTGACCAAACTAACTATTCCAACACATCTGAGTGAGTAATTTTATACTATGAATGGTCCTCTTTCACACTCAAACGTATTGAATCCCTTTGAGCTACATTCAACTAACTAAATCCCTTGAGAATCTCAAGTGCAAAATAGCTGCAAACTTTAGCATGATATTACTTGGACACCATGAGGCTTAGAAACTTCTCATCAGAGCCTATGGGATCATGTTTTACCCCTCTACAATAACCTCTCTCATTTTTTTCTATCTCAAAGGCATTTTCTTATGGTGGCGATATTTCTCTTGGGAAAAAAGTTGTCAAATGCAAGTAGTGCAAAGTTGCAAAGTGGTGTAACTTTCGTTCTGCAACTCATGTGACCAAACTAACTATTTCAACACATCCGAGTGGGTACGTTTATGCTAGGCATGGTCCTTTTTTGCACCCAAATGTTTCAAATCCCTCTGAGCTACATTCAACCAAAGTAATCCCTTAAGAGCCCGAAGTGCAAAATGGCTACAAACTTTAGCATGGCATTACTCAGACACCATGAGGCTTAGAAACTTCTCGTTAGAGCCTATGGGATCATGTTGTACCCCTCTACAATAACCTTTCTCATTTTTCACTATCTCAGAGGTGTTTTCCTGTGGGGGAAAGATTTCTCTTGGGGAAAAAGTTGTCAAATGCAAGTAGTGCAAAGTTGTAAAGTGGTGCAACTTTCGTTCCACAACTCATTAGACCAAACCAACTATTCCAAGGCATCTGAGTGGGTACGTTTACACTAGGCATGGTCCTCTTTCACACCCAACATGTTGAATCCCTTAAGAGCCCAAAGTACAAAATGGTTGCAAACTTCAACATGATATTACCTAGACACCATGATTCTTAGAAACTTTTCATCTGAGCCTATGGGATCGTGTTGTGCCCCTCTACAATAATCTCTCTCAATTTTTGCTATCTCAAAGGAATTTTCCTGTGGCAATGAGATTTCTCTTGGAGAAAAAATTGTCAAATGCAAGTAGTGAAAAGTTGCAAAGTGGTGAAACTTTCGTTCTACAACTCGTGTGACCAAACTAATTATTCCAACGCATCTGAGTGGGTACATTTACACTAGGTATGGTCCTCTTTCACACCCAAACGCATCGCAGTCCTCTGAGCTACATTCAACCAACTAAACTTAGACACCATGATGCTTAGAAAGTTCTCGTCTGAGCCTATGGGATCATGTTGTTCCCCTCTACAATAACCTCTCATTTTTTTCTTGGAAGGAAAATCAACATGTCTAAGTCAAGAAAAAGTCCACCTAATCTTAGCAAGGCACAAGCAAAGTCCGCCATGGCCATGGTCAAGGAAAATGTTGAAGATGATGCAAAGTCCACTTGGGAAAGAAAAGCTATGTCCAAACTGCTGTCAATTCTTCCCTTGGCTTGAATAATTCTTTTCCAAGACAAAGGTCAAGTCCGCCCAACTCAAAGCATACATGGAAAAGACAACGTAAAGTCAACCCAGCTCAAAGCATACATGGCTAAGACAACTTTAAGTCCGCCCCAAGCTGAAAATAGGAGATGGAAAACATATTTTGAATTCCACCTTAGGCCAAGATCAAAGGGGATATCCAACATTCTAATATGGTTCCTCATCATCTTCCAACCAATCAAATTGTTCCAAGCTAGCATGTCTAGGTTCAATGAACCTGACACTTCATAATGCAACAACTTTTTATTGTTGGTTTATATTTAGCAGAAGCACAAGTGTCCCCAAATGTAATTTTTTTATTGGTCCAAAGGTATTTTGTTGTGGAAAACCCTAATCATTATAAAAGCATCAAAAATGGCTCCTATAGGGTTATTGAAGGCAGTTTGAAGATTGTACACTTTTTGTTTTCATGAAACACAACGTTCTCAGCAACTTTTTTCCTATTTTTCTAAACTTTAAAGGCTTGGTACGAACCCGTATAGCCTTCCTTTTCTCTAAAACTTCTTATATGTTTTAGGTATGTGTGTTGGCTCTCTAATGCTTCAGATTTAAGGTCTTAATTGTGCAAATTGAGGGAAAAATCTTTATTTTTTTGGGACTGCTCATTTTCCTTGTTTTGGAGGTTTTCAAATGGAACAAAATGGGTTTCTAAGCCTTCCACCCAATATATAGTCCCCCTTAAGTTGGTGGATAGGCTTAGATAGGTGAAATAAACATGTATGCATCTTTTTTTGTGTAGGGAAGGCGTATTTCTTGATTTCGGTGAGTCCCTAGGGTTATTTCCATTGGAAAATGCATGAATTTAATGGGTATAGACTTGAACCTGATGATGGGGTGTTAGTACAAGTTATCATATGAACTTTTAATCTTTTGGGGGTGAATTCAAGGGTGTTTGACTAGGTGGAAAGTTTGGGAAGGGCTTGGAAGTGTATTTTTTAATAAACCCTCATCAAAAGTGCACAAAATAAGGGTTTTTGGGTTTGGTGTGGAGGTGGTCATACAAATGAAATATAATAGGGGATTTTGGGGTTTCATAACCTTCCAATTTCTTCCCTAAAGTATTATATTGTTTGAATAACTTTAAGAGGGGGGTCCTTTGTAAAATTGACCTATTTGGAGGCCTAAAACGGTGAGAAAGTCAGTTTTCTCAATTTTTTTCCAAAGAAGTCATATGGGGGGCTAATATATGTTTTGTAACTCTATAATAGGTGTCTGAATCATCCTTTTTTTTGTCAAGTGTTTTGGGAAGTTGTGGAGTTAAGTTCCTAAAAATGGGTTTGCACTGCTACTAGGTTTGCAAGAGTGAAAGTGGGAAAACTTACCTCTGATTGATTTCAAAATTTGGGAGTTGTTTGGATTGGTCCAATAGATCGTTTTAATCTTGTTAGATTCCTCTTGAAGGAAAGTTGACACTTTGAGTGGGTTTGGGTCTCTTGTCTCTGCATCACTTGTCTATGCTATTGCTTCTTATTATGCTTTGATAGATTTTTTCCAAGCATCCATAGCTTGTTTGCAAGCACCTATTTTAGGATTTTAGCCATATCAGCAAGGCAATGAGTTGTTTGATAAAATGCTTTGATAAACATGTACGAAAAATGTGGTAGCATAGACAAGGAAATGAATTGTTTGAAAAAATGCCTCAAAGAAACGTGGCCTCATGGTGATGGAATCGCATGAAAATCCATAGAAATTTGCATGTCATGGAATTCCATCACCATTAGACCACATTTCTTTCAGGGATTTTTTCAAGCAGTTCATTTCCTTGTCTAGAGTATTGCTTGCTATTATGCTTTTGATAGATTTTTTCCAAGCATCCATAGCTTGTTCGAAAGCACTTGTTTTATGCTTTTAGCCATAGCAACAAGGCAATGAATTGTTTGACAAAATAATTTGGTAGACATGTATGAAAATTGTGGTAACATAGACAAGGTAGTGAACTATTTGATAAAATACGTTAAAGAAATCTAGCCTCATAGAATGTCATGATAACAAAATGCAATTGGCAGCTGCTCCTACTTATTAGTTATGCAATGTGAAGTAATTGCATAACTACTTAGGTTGACTTTGAAAAAACTATATTGTAATTGAAATTTTTTCATCTATAAACATCTAGTTATTAGTTATGGAGTGTAAAGTAATGCTTTGACTTTGAAAGATGTGCAATAAAATGTAATCAATGATATGAATATAAACTACAAAAAATTATTTTTTACAATTCATTAGTTAAAATATTTATTTTATTTGCTCTATATATCTCTATATGCTATGGAAATAGATTTCAATTTCAAAATAAATAGATTTTATCTCTTGTTCTACAGTTTTTTACATTTTTTAAAATATGATTTTTTCCCAACTTTTTAAAAAACTCTTGTACTTTTGGTTTGTCAATTTTTTTCCCAAAAGATTTTTGTTGCTATGCATTTGAAGCATGAATCATACACATGAATGCATGCACTATATGTAAATTATACATGTGAATAAGTGAGGCACAAGTAATTGAAGCATTCCAAAGGATACAAACCACCAGGAATGGAGCTTATTTACACAATACGCTTTAGATGGAGCTTATTGAGCAATCGATAGTAATTAATTAAGCATTAGATGTAAACAAAATCTATGCCTACAACTTTCAAGCATACGATTTACACAATACGCATGATAACATCATTCAAGAATGGCAGTAGCAACATAATATTTTTTTAATCAAAAAGCCATAAGGTATACAATGATATATATTGAAAAAAGTATATAGAATATATCCAAAAAAGCCATACAGGTTTAGTACAAAGGAGCCATATTATGGACATAAAATGTCACGTATATATCATTTGTACAAAACATATGTTCCAAAATGCCACATAGGCATACAAAAAATGACCCTAATACAATCATTTTCCTCTAGGGGAAGGAAATAGATCATGTGTTGCCTTCAAAATTTGGCTAGATGGAGTGACTGTTGGTTCTCTAGTCTTTCGAACACACTCGCTAGTCCTCCTCTCTTCACTCTGGACCTTCAACTGATTCCATAAAATGTAAAGATGTTAACACACAAAAATTGAATTATGGAATGACATATAACAAAATATAATCACTTACAACATACAGATAGTCATCATTCACATTTACATCATTACCACGTCCACGATTTGGAGTGACAACCACCTGTAGCAACCATCAAGATAAAATTAAGCTACACAAAAGTATCATGAAAATTTTGTATAATAGACCATAAAAGAGCGAATGTAATGTCAAATTGACTAATATGTTGCATACCTCTCTCAATGGATCAGAACTGGCTATTACTGCAACAACTTCGTGGTCCATCGTGCCACCAACATCACCAGGGTTGTCTAATGTCAACATCTACAAATGGTAAATGAAAGAGTAAATGGTAGGGTGAGCTATTAAATGTTAATTGGATGGGATTAGGAAGGAATAAAGGAACAAAAAGTGAATTAGGAGAAGATAATGTGACATGATCAAGGAATACAAATGCAATGTTTGTGTTTCTCATCAATTTTTTAAATTTGTATATGCAAAATTATGAAAACTAGCTAACATTGTTTTACAACACCATTATTGAGTAAAGGCTACCTGAGTGAAAGGTCTTTGGGGAAATGAATCATGCAGTGTGGAGGTCGAAGGTCCACCAAGAAACTATTTGAAATCCAAAGCATGTTATGAGACAAATATTCAAATATAAAACTCAACTGTTCAAATGCAATAACAATATCTTTAATATTAGTTGCATACATGTGGATTTCAATGTCGAGAACGAATAAGGGTATGTAGGAATGGGGCACGTCTCATGAATAATCTAACCCTAAAATTTCATCAAATCAAAATTCTACTAATTTACTTATTCTTAAATTTCAAAATATAATTTAATAAACAACATTAAATGAACTTGTTGAATTTTACCTGATTGTCAATGCCGAATGTATCATTCAGCAAATCATCTGTGAAAGCCATCACTTCTGCAACTGATGTAGGTTGTGTAGCTACATCTCGAGCACTCTAATAATCATACGTGCAAACTGCACCACAAGCACCACAATGGTGGGGTGGAGCTCGAGGCCTACACATCTCCTCCACACCATGCTCTACTAGAGGCCTCACACACTGTAAAATGGTCTGGGTGAGTGAGCCAATTAACTCCAATGTCTCCACCTCTACACTATCCTTAACAATGGAAGGAATAGTGACATGCTCCACCATGGGTCTAGCCAAGGGTCTCGGTGCCAACTATGGATTACGTCGTGCAGCAAGTCTATCATGTGTGGAGCCCCCACCTCTACCCTAAAAGTCTAAGATGTCAAAATAATTTGGCATCTTATTGAGGATAAACTCACAATAGAGTTTCCTCAAAAATTATTGTGGTACCTCATGGTTATTGCATGGAGGTTGGTCAAATACCATCCACCACCACTCCCAAAATTTATTTTTAATTAACTCATGGTGGCACCAATGGATGGGGAACTTCCTGCATGTATGAGATAAAGGTGTGTTGGTTTTCGGGTCTGTAAATAGGGCACACAAGTCAGCTTTTCTAATTTATTTTTTTTAACATCTACATATGAAAAAACCTCTAGCATAATATTGTCCCATCTCATGCCTCTTATTTGACCAAAAAATTATTTTCTCGCTCATTTCTCCTACATGAGATACAATTGACCTCAATGATTTAGCAATCCCTCTCCTATAAGGGTGGGTTTTGGCATGCTTAGTTAATCTTCCAATTAATTTTTTAATGTCTCTTTTATTGTTTTCAATTTGATTTAGAACATTTTCTTGTGTTCCTTGAGGATGCCTATGAATTGATGGAGGGGTTTCAGGTTGTTCTTGAATAGGAGGCTCTTCCTGAAGGGGTGACTGTGAATTCTCAAAGTTTCGAGGTGGAGATGCATTCCTTGATAATTAGAACAAAATTTGATTATAAAAACCTATTTCAATCAGCATTCTAAATCAAATTCAAAATAAATTGAATAAAAATACATACCTCTTCACAATCTTCAACGTCTCTAACGTGTTAGCAGCATCCTCATGAAAGATAGCAAGCTAACGGTGCAAATAATGGATGAAATTTGGTGAGCGCGAGTTGCAAACCTCTAATCCTCCAAGCCAAGCTACGGTTTGAAGACAAATGAGGGTTTCAAACACAATTTGAGCTTTTTTTTTTTTTTTACATTTGGCACACGCCAAATTTGGCGAGAACCAAATGGCCCATTTCGGCTTTTTTTTGCAATTTTTTACAATTTGACACCTAAATTGTGTCACAAATTGGTGCACTTACCCATAAATCTCATTACAATTCCTTACGTACTATGTTCCAATAGATATTTTTCAATGTCACTCATACATTCGAGTTTCTCTTATAATGTCTACATCATAGGTTCTCATTTAGAGGTTAACTTCAAAAGAGTAACTTGAGATTCCCTCGCAAATCTTCACATCCTCCTTTATAATGGCTTCAAATCAGAATTGAGATTTGTCAAGATCATCAAAATAAGTATGTTGCATTGCTTTTTTGGCTGAGATTCTCTTCGATGGCTCAAAAATCAGCATTTTCTACAAGGAGAGACCAATCAATTTTTACTAGTTTAGTTATAGATATGCAAAGTAAAAGAATAAAAAGAAATAGCTCATCCAAAATGGAAATGAAATGAAAATAGATGGAAGTAACTTACAAATAGGCATGGAAGTCTCTCAAATTAGTCACTCCTGGTCATACATCTTCACTAGGAGTTCCAAGATACCTATTGCACACAACACCTCTCATGAATAGAATATCTTGAAATTCAAGATGCTCTTATAATGTCTACATCATAGGTACTCATGATAAGGTTAACTTCAAATGAATAACTTGAAATTCCTTCACCAATTTTTGCATGCACTTTTGTAATGGATTATTTAATCATAATTGAGATTTGTCAAGATCATCAAAATAGGGATGTTGCATTGCTTTTTTTCCTGAGATTCTCTTGGATGGTTGATAAATTTGCATTTTTTGCAAGGGGACACCAATCAATGTTTACCGAGTTACTTACAGATATGCAAAGTAAAATAAGATGATAGCATTGGTATCAAACAAATTAACATGGCTACAAATATAAATTAATAAGAACCACTGTGCATATACTTACAAATTAATCCAATGAACCATCTGGGTTTTCTCTACTCTTTATTGTGTCAAATATTGCCTCATGGTCAAACTCACGGACCTTCCACAAGGTCTTGTTCAAAGGTATACCCCCATATTTTGTCAAACAAACATTAGATGCCACAACAAGGTTTGAGTAATGAAGAATCTTACGATGTGTGTCAAAGTCCTGAAACAACCAATGTTTAACACTCTTATGTGGGTACCTTCTAAGCCACGTTCCAATAACAACTAAATCTGTAGGGTATTCGATGTTTTCTCCATATATAACTAGTCCTTCCAATTTATTTTTGGCCTCAACACAACGACACAAGTAATAGTTTGTTCCCTCTTTGTTGTCTTCATCTGCAATAATTGCATAAACATGCCGTACATTGATATATGTGGCATATCTCTTGAAATTAGTCAACATTACGAATACAGTACAAAGTAAGATAACAATATGGAATTTCAAAAACTAAGCAAGTAGATATATTACCTAGTTGAACGAGATCTGACATGTGGTCAAAGTCGACCGATGATTCCATCTGTGTTAGTTCCAATACCATCGGAGGTTGATACGTGTGAAGTGGGCTAAGATAACTTGTCAACCATTTTTCAACCCACTCCCCTCACTCACAATCATTGCAGGCTTGCATTGTACATGAAGAACAAAAGCATGCCATCTTATGTGTATCGATACTCCATGAACCTGCATTTGAGCTAAGGAAAGAGTGCAGCTCACTCGATCATGTCAGTGTACAACAATCCTCATATGGTGAAATGTTAGTATCATCCATCAACCAAAAATATATACGAACTAAAGACGTAACTTCATTACCTGGACCCATCGAAGCATACACCACTTGAAGATTGATCTTGCATCTATCAACTTTGCACTGTATTTATACTTTAACTCTTCTCGTGCTAATGCTCTTTTCACACATGCTCCTGCACCATCATGCTCCCCCTTTCCATGCCTGACCTCACAAAATTTCCACATATGTTGAACACTTGTAGTGAGATGCATCCTACACAACTAGTAGAACATGTGTGCTTTCTTGAACTGTGTTGCACAGTTATCCGACCATATTATATGTCGATTTTATGCTATGCCCCTCTAATCCAAATCATTGTAGAACATCTGGAAGCAACCTTGCACGAACTCTAGAGAATGTGTGCAATCATCACTAATATAAAAGTGATACTCCCTCAATACCTTCCTTTGGTCCTCTGTACTATCAGCTGCATGAATGAATGTTATGTGCACAAATATTGAAACCTGTGTGGAGTTGTAATACTGTGACTGCACCTCACACTGTGGTTGTAGAGTGTAGTTCTCTGCAAATTCAACCACTGATACTATGCTACCAACTGGATAGGTGTCCTTACATAGCTTGAATTGTGCATCCATCCATCAGGCTCTATGGGTATGCTTTGCATACTCATACACTAGATTCTCACAAAACATGGACATAAACTGATACACTAGAATCTTCTAAATAACCAAATCACACCATTTTGATTGAGACCCATCTTTTGTAGTGTATACCACTGTTTTATATTTCCCAAACTCTACTAGTTTTTGTCCCACCTCATCTGTGCTTTCCATATGTTGACATACTGGCATTTGTTGCAAGCCACTGCAACGCTCACATGAACCATCCAAGCATGTTGTCTTGTAGAATATTCGGCCATCCTCTATTTCACATAAAATTTTGATAAGAACTCCCTTGAATATTTTGATGGGGCTTCTATGCCACAATCCTGAAAAACATCGTTAGTATGCAAATCTAAACATATAGAACAATAAACATCATAATGGTTAGAGAATTCAATATGTAGTCTACAGCAACAAGTAGTGTGTGTGTGATTTATCTTGACATAAAAAGTTTTAATAATTTCAAAAAATCTTTGTGAAATACTAATTTGAGGATAATCATTTTGAAATTTACAAAAAAATTGGGTTTGAGTCATATCCAAAAAATGTTTTGTATGTGGCTCACGATTCTGACTACTGATTCTCCTTCTTACGACATCCCTTTGATTCAGAGATGTCCTTGTATTACTCTTCCAATACTCTTCAATTAGTGTCCTCAATGCTTCAACAACTTTATCTTTATGTGGCAGTCTCCCCGCGAATGCCCATAATTCATTTGAATCAGTGCCCTCAATTCTTTGTCGCCTTTGAATGGCTTTTGATAAAGTTTTTCTACTAATTCTCATTTATTCACTTGTCTTTTAATGAGACGAGATCTCTTTGTTTGATAGCTTACCAAAGATGATGTAATGACATGTCGGATGACATTACTATCCTTTGAGCATGAGGTCTTACCCACACTCTCATAAGCATCCATTAGATTCTTCACAATAGTGTTTTCACTTGATGCATTTGATGTTCCCAACCCAAGAGTCTTCACGTGATGTTTTTGTACTTTAAACCCCACATCATTTGAACAAATAGTTGACATATTATGTTCTCATTTATCCTTTCAAAAAAGATTTTCCAAATCTTATCAGCATATCTTCTACAAGTGCATTCTATAATCTTACCTTCCATGTGTTGCAAAATATTCTCATCAATATTAATCAAAAACTTTGGCTTTCTACGTAAAATTCTAGGTAGTGTTCTCCTAGCTACATACATCTCAACATTAGCAATATCATCAATATTTAATTGAGGTGAGCTAGATTGCGTACCTTCAATCGAGGGTGGAGTAGAACACATACCTTGATCTTCACGTGGGGATGATGGCATACCTTCTTCGTCAAATCTAAGTGATGATGTACTCTCAACTTGAGATGCGATGGATGGTGTCCAACCATATTCACTTGCGGTAGATGGTGTCCCTCCATATTCAATTTCACTTAATGGTTTCCCTTCGTATTCACTTGCGGTAGAGGGTGTGTCTCCAACTACGGTATCTACATCAGTCCTAGCATGATGCTTTCGCATTTGTTCCCTTTGTGCTGCCAATTTCTTTTCTCTTTTTGACGGTTAAGGTTCCTCTTCAATTGGCTTATTTTCGTCAATCGTTTCCAATTTCTTCTTTTCACGATATGTCACCACCCATTCTGTCTCTTGTTCTTTGAAGGTTTCATACTCTTCATATGTTAGTTTCTTCCTTGTTCATTTCTTTGGCATGGCGGATAATTTTACCTGTAGCATGGTAATGAGATGAATATTAGTTCCTCAAAAATGTATCCATTAAAATAAATGAAATATATTTCATTCAAGGATTCATAAATAGACAACATAGGTGATGAGGTAGCTTTACTAATGAGGTAATTTAGAAATAGAGATGAAAACCAAAATAGTTTAAATTGGTGCTATCAATGTGGGAGGAGATGTTGTAGGAGCACCATTTAAAGTTGTTAATCCATTTAAGGTTAAATAAGGTCTAGATTATAGTTTTGGAAGAATTTTGTTTTAATACAGTCTATAAGACCATGTGTTGATGTAATTGGTCATTTTTTCAATAGTATTTGCAGGTCTAGCTATTAGAATTTTTAAAATGTGCAAAAAGTGCTAAGTTGTGAAATTAACAAATAGTGAAGGGTTGTTAAAGTGTATTAAAGAGGGAGACCAACAATCACCTCTTTAAATGTTAGTTTTGGAAGTTGAAGTGATTTTTTTTAGGATGGAAACATTATAAAATTCCATGAGAAACTTGATTGGACGATGATCCTTGGAATGGGTGTCAAACCAAATGAGGAAATAGTGAGTTTTCCTTAAAAAAATAAGGTTTTGGTTCAAGTGAAATTGAGTTTTTGAGTTGGGAAATGTTATTTTATGTTAGATTGAGCATGATCATGGTATTTTAGGCTTATTTGAACAATTGTCAAGTTTTGGAGTGTTTGGCAAGTGCTATTTTCAATAAAACCTAGGGTTTCTAAGCCTAGGGAGAGGGTTTTACGGTTTGGGTGTTAAATGATTGAATATTTGTAATCTAATGTTATAATTTGAAGTTTTGATAGATATAAAGTGTTTCCATAAGATTTCAAGAGATTTGGACAAGTTTTGAAGGTGGTCCCTTTGTAAAAGTGGGCTAATTTGGGCCCTTAAAAGCGTAGAAAACATAATTTGTGCAGTTTGGTACAAAAAAAGCATTGGTGATTGTTGGATATGTTGAAAGACTCTATAATGGGTCCCTGATGTGTGTTGTGTTGTGAGTTGAAATGTTGTGTGAGTGGAATTATACCCGATTGAGTGAATTCGATATGCTATAAGGAACAGTGTGAATTTGCAGAATGAAGAGGTTTTGATCAAATTGTAAATAGAAAATTGTGTTTGAAGATTAGAGTTGTGTGTTTGTGTATTGCAAGCCTCTCCCTATTACATTAATAGTATATTCCAATTTTTTAGAGACATGTATGGAAAATTTGTTAGCATAGACAAGGCAATCAACTGGTTTGTATAACTGTTTGACAAAATACCTCAATGCAAGCTTTGGAAGCATACACAAAGTAAGTCAATTGTTAAATAACAAAATGCCTCAAAGAGATGTGGTTTAAAAATTTAATTGGAAAGTATATAGAATTGTGTAATTTAAAATGTCCATTGTCTACTCTCTCTTACTCTCTCTCACTCTCTCTCCCACTCTCTCCAACTCTCTCCCACTCTCCCACACTCTCTCCAACTCTATCACTCTCTTCCACTCTCTCCCACCCTCTCTCCCACTCTCTCCATCCCTCTCTCCCACTCTTCCACCCTCTTCCACCCTCTCCCACTCTCTTGAGCACTCTCTCCCACTCTCCTCCACCAACCCTCTCCCACTCTCTCCCACTCCCTCCCTTCCTCTCTCTTCCACTCTCTCCCACCCTCTCCTACTCTTTCCTACCCTCCCTCCCACCTTATCTCCCACTCTCTCCAACCCTCTCTCCCACTCTCTACCACCCTCTCCCACTCTCTCTCACCCTATCTCCCAATCTCCCACACTCTCCCACTCTCTCCCATACTCTCTCAATTCTCTCTCTTTCACCCCCTCTCTCTCTCTCTCTCCCTCCCTCTATCCCTTGCACCCTACCTAGCTAATTCCCTCACTCCAACCCCTTCTCTCCCACTCCCTCTCTCTTAAACTCTCACTTCCACCCCCTCTCCCTCTCTCTAGACTCTCTCTCTCTCCCTCTCTCTCAAGTCTCTCCATCCCACCCCTCTCTCTCTCTCATGTCACTCCCTCGTAGCCTACCTGGGTAACTCTCTCTCTCTCTCTCTCTCTCTCTCTCTCTCTCTCTCTCTCTCTCTCTCTCTCTCTCTCTCTCTCTCTCTCTCTCTCTCTCTCTCTCTCTCTCTCTCTCTCTCTCTCTCTCTCTCTCTCTCTCTCTCTCTCTCTCCTTTCTAGATAAGTCCTCCTCCACCTCTTACACTCTCGGGTTTGAGCTCCTCCACACCCTCTCCCTCTCTCAAGTCTCTCACTCACACTCACATATAACCTCCCTCTCCTCCTCTCCCTACCATATCTCAAGTCTCTCCCTCCTCACCTACCTAGCTGGGGTCCCTCCTCCAACCCCTTCTCTCCTCCTTCTCTCTTAAGCTCTCACTTCCAACCCCTCTCCCTCTCCCCATCCCACCCTACCTAGACAACTCTCTCTCTCTCTTAAAATTCTCCCTCTCTCTAAAGACATACATAAATACATACAAGCATAATACATATGTACATACAATCCTACATCCATACAAGAATGCATACATACATGTGTAGATACAATCTTACATACATATAGGCATACATATAATATACATGCACTGATACATACATACATACATACATACATACAAGCATGCATACATACATACATGTGACACACCAGCATACATGTACATACAAACATACAAATATATCAACATTCAAAAGAGTGGCATTTAACATAAACGAAGACATAACGCGAGCATGTTATAACGCGCTCGCGTTGTCTTGTTTGGCATGTATCTAGGAGAAGCAAAAAAATGTCAAAACTAAGACATAATGGGAGTGCATTATACCGCGCTCATGTTATATTTTTCTTTGCGAATCCCCAAGCCTTAGCATTGGTATTTTCCTTGGAATACCAACCCAAAGGCTTGGAGGGCATTCCCAATGACCAGAGACACGTTTTTGTAAATTCTACAATTTTTCACATAATCAGGTTCGTGCTCATCGTCAAGATTGCATCTAGTTCAATATCAACAAAACTGAACACATGGGTAAGGGTGATCCCACAATAGTGGTTTACACTTTTTGGCCTAACTGGACACTGATATTTATTTTTTTAACAAAATCTCCACATTCGGGCACCTATAGCGATTAAACCGTAAGGAATTTGAAGATGATGTAAACTAGAGTCTTGTCATATTTTGTCTGTAGATTCTAAAAATATTTTTTTCAATTTTTTTGGAATCAGATTGCACTTCTTTTTCCATCTCCCACAAAAATTGGCTTTTTTCAAAAAATAGCATTTTTAAAAAGTGACGCACACCGTATAACGTATAACTTTTTTTCCATGAAGGATAAAGTTAATTCATAAAATTTAGATTCTAACTCTGATATCTAGTGCTTCCACTTGGTTAGATAGTTTTTATTGAATGTTTTTCAATGCGGTTTCAAAATTAATCTAAAATGATAATTGAGACATAAGCGACATATATTGCTTTCTTGTATGTATCGAAAAAAAAAATTGTTGGATCAAAGGACTCCAATATCACAGTGCACTCATATTTTAGAATTTTTTTGATAATCTTCTATTTTTCCACTTTTGCATAATAGAGAGTTTTGTTTTGGTGAAAAACCTATATTTAATAAAACTTAAAAAGCGAGATAGATAATATAATCAAAACATACTAAAATTATATTTGTTGGATAAGCTTCTGCGTTTTGAGGGCAGATACCTAGTTGGTTTGAGATCTTCTACATTTTCATTCTGGTCAGGCTTGAAATGCAAAATTTTCAAAAAATCTTGGTGCCTTGGGAAGCAAGGGTGAAAAAAGAGGGGTTCGACCGAATATGTGTTCGGTCGAACATCTTGGAAAGGTTCGGTCGAACCATAGTTCGACCGAACCACCTTGACATGCAATTAAAAAAACTCTATTAAATGGGTTCGACCGAACATTCCAAGAATGTTCGGTCGAACACCCTATTTTTTAATATTAATATACATATATTTTTAAATGAGAACTTAAATTTGATGGCCATATGACCGTATTTAAAGATTTTTGCTATAAAATACAATCAAAATTTTAAGAAGATTGTAAAAGGAGATATTTTGGATAAACTGTAAAAATTTATATAGAATTATAATTATATATATGTTTGATTTAAATATAATTTTACATACACTAAGGCATATCATAATGTTTTAAGGGCACCCTTCAATAGATAACCGTAATTTAAAAATTTGTTGACAGGTAAATTCAACCATCAAATTTAATCCTTTAGAGAGAGGGGGCGGTGAGTGGGAGAGAGATAAAGGGTAGGGGGTCCTAGGGTTTAAGGGTTAAGGGTAGAGGAGCTCAAGAGGGAGGGTGGGTAGGAGGGATAGACTTTTTAGAGAGAGGGGGGGAGTGGGAGAGAGATAAAGCGTAGGGGGTTTACAAGGGTTAAGGGTAGAGGGGAGAGGGGGAGAGGGCGTAGGAGGGAGAGACTTGAGAGAGAGAGAGGGGG
>VDFB02189579.1:0-88819 GCA_007258455.2 Sequoia sempervirens
CATTATAAATTGGACTATTACATAAACAATATTTTACTAGTTATTTATATAATCATTAGTCCAAATAGACTACTACTACTAATAATAACTAAGTGAAGTATTAGTGCATCAATGTAAACATGATATTCTAGAACAAGAATGGTAGCCTCTAGAAAGCAAGCCCTATTTGATTGACTTTCATGTATTTAAAACAATTGTTTTATTATTTTTTTTTTAAAAAAATAGTGTTTTGTTTATCTTGTTTGTTTCGTCGATGAAATCTATGTTTATGCTTAACACACATTGATTGACATGGACAAATGACACGTGGAAGTTAAAGACAACGAGATTAAGTCCTCCTAATCAACATTAAGTCCTAATCAACGTTATTTCCTTTTTTTAATGATGTAATGATTTGAACTTTGACAATTTAATGTATTATCTAATAATAATAATAATATATGCCGTCGCCCATCTCAATAAAAGGGTGATATGTAGGTAGAAAATGTATTATTTGTATTTCTATTATTGTTCAAAGAAAGAAATCATTGTCAAAAGCAAGTTAGAGTTGTTTAATAGTTGCCGTGCATTCCAAGTATATCTAAATAAATAAAAATGGAAATTGTTTGTGTTTTTAATATACGAAAATGGAGGGAAGGAGAAAAGACAAAGCATTTGCATTTGCGGTCATCGTCATCATAAATGAAATCGAATTTGATATCTTTTTCCCACTCGCCGGAAATGGACTACCTAGTTTTAGTTTTGGTTTTGGTTTCGTATGGAAGTACAAATGAAGTGCTTTACAATTAAAAAGGTGTGGTCAAATAAACTTTAGGAAAAAAGGGTTAAAAAGGCGATTCCCAATTCCACTGACAGTAAAGAAAAACAATTATTAATCCTTAACATCCCAGAAAGGTCGTAAAAAATAATGTGAGTCCGTAATACGTATGTAAGGCAACGGTTTGATTATGATTATTATTATTATGGTTGTCACGTGTGAAAAAATTGATGGTGTGAATAAAATTAGGGTGTTATTTAAATTACTGATGATGAGGATGAAGAAATTATAATAATGGGAGGCATCTTTTGTTATATATTATTTATGTTTTTATGGGTCAGTTTGCAACCAAATGTTTGCTTTCCAATGATTTAGCATACGTAAGTGCATACGTTACGCTTCCAATATTCTATTCTAACTACTTAGTGGAATTTATAAAGCCCATGTCGTCATAGGTTGGAATTCTTTTGTTTTTTTTTTGGAATTTTGAGCTTTCTTGCCATTTATATTGTAGTGGAGAGGATAAGGATCTTATGCGTATGCTTCTACTTGTAATCAAGGCACAAATACTATCCATGTCATCACAAATTGAAATTGTTTTTTATTCATTTTTAAATTAAGGTAAAGGTGCACAAATTTAGTTCATGATAGTTTGGAGTAATTTTTTTAATAAAAAAAAAACTCCCATCTCCTATATAATAACTTAATGAGGTGTAAAGCAAATAGAGAGTTTCAAATTGTAATGCTCATGATTGTATATTTTATTTTTTATTTTTTTATGTTTTGATTTGTTTTGTTTGGGGTGTTTTAAAAGTAATTTCACAAGTCTATAAGGGTATAATTTTACATGTATTTAGTGCATGATGTCATTCTAAGTTCAATAATCAGTTTGTAATAGTGAAATTTGCATATCAATGTCATTTCTTATTTAGTTTTATGTTCGTGAAATATTTTGATACATGTACATATTAACAAATTGCATGATCTTGTGTGAAGTTAGGTTCATTCCCCTAGCCTTTTACTTATATGTATTCACACATTTTCATGCACTTAGCCCCTACCTTGTCCTTACACACGTATTCTCCAATACATTCGTCTTTATTTCCACACATTTATCACACTTATTCATACACCCACCTTGATAAAATTGTTAGCCACCTATATTTGATCTCTAATAGAGCACAAATCCAATGCAAGTCCAGACACATTTAACTAACAAAGAGGACTTATTTCTAGCTCTCAAATATCTAGATTTTTTGAGACCTTGTATTAGAATTATCCATCATCAAGTTTAGAGCTAAGTGCCATTATCCTTCTTTTCCTTTACTTTCCTAAAATAGTTGTTACAATTGCCAAATTTATAAGTCCCAATTGTCTTTGATTAATTTAGCTTGATTTGTGCTTAATTGTTTTCATTACATTTATATACCTGGATAATTCTTAATACAAATATAATTTCCTTTTACATTTTTGATGAATCCATCCAATCTTACATAACCTAATTTTCTTGTACGGTTTCTTATGAACCATAATAGGGTTTCTTGAATAACAATATTTTGTATTTACACCTTTTTTTTCAAATCTAAAACCTCTTTACATTTCTTCGCTTCATTATTTTTACATTGCTACATCTTTTTGTATCGGAGTTTTTGAGCTTTATTGTGACGTCCTTTTCATCCACCCTTGACCAACATATTAGGTTTTTACTTTTAGATCTAATATATCACTAATATTGCTATTTTTTAGTGTGTTGTTCATTTTAGCCTAATTTTCCTATCTTTATTTATGCCACAAGCTACTTGAGGCCCTAATATTCCATTGTAAAGGAATACTTGTCTAAACACTAACATGGCCCAAATCAATTAGAATGGAGTCTATTATGATGCTCATAATAAGGACAATAAGGATTATGATCATGAGGCTCATGTAAACAATCAAGACTTTGCAAGTGAATTGGCAAGATTGAGTAAGGAAAAAAATCATAAACAACTAGTGAATACATATCATGATATATTCATTAATAAATAATATGGATTAGAGACATTACAGATAGTTTATGATAATTTTACTTCATCTATTTAGATGAGTGCATATATTTCTAGTACTTCCTGTTAATGGCCAAATTAATGCATGAAACATAGGTAGAATGAAGATTGCCCCACCTATCCTAAAAAGATAAGTCATCTAATGATTAATCACCTCCAAGGTCTTAGTGTTGGTATGTGGCGACTGATCATGCAAGTATGGTACACTCATAATAAGAAATGGGGTTTGGGGCATTGCGCCAAAAAAAATTCGTTAACACGTCAAGGTTTTTTCCCGTTGACATGTCAAGGTTTTCCCGTTGACACATCGAGGTTTTTTCCTGTTGACATGTCAAGGTTTTCCTGTTGACACGTCAAATTAAAAAATGACCTTGTAAAACCCTAATTCTAGAAGGTTCCAAAAAGCTTGTTATAAGTAGCTGGGATGTATGTTGCAATATGGTGTTCGCAAGATTGTAATCTATTTTGCACTGGATAATAAAATCATTGTATGGTTGAGTTTCTGTGGATGTAGCCTGTATTGGGTGAACCATGTTAAATTTTGTGTTATTCTTCATTATTATTTCTAGGTTATTTAATTTCTTGCAAGAATAAAAAAAATGAAGGTGTTGTCATTAATGTCAACTAGTCAATTGGTTATCAACTAGTTGTTGTTGTCATTGATGTCATGGTTGTAGGTTATTGACTGTTCATGTCGAGGATATTGAGAAAATTGAATTGAAGAAAGGTTGCAGGTGTTCAATGGTTGCTCCAGGATTTTCTCCTATGTTTGTGTGGTTCATATATGTTGGTCATGGTTGTTGGAAGTTGTCATATCTAGATTTTTGGCTCCTGATTCATTATACAGTGTGAGTTATGTTCACCAATTGTGAACTGTGGTTTTTTGTGTTTCTGGTTGAGGTCCGGGAGAAAAGTTGTTGGTCCGGATTTCTCTTTGGTAAATTTTTATGACTTGTAGTTCTAGAGTTGAGTTATTATTGTATTGAAGATAATTTCAGTATTTAGAAGGATCGTGCTTAATTGTTTTATGTTTTTAACAATGGTTTGGTCAACCTTGCGTTAAGCACTATCTTTAGAGTTGATGAAGCATGTTGGATCTATTTGGATCCTCACCAAGCATGTGTTTAGGTTGCCCTCATTCTAATTCCACCCTAGGATGTTTTGGTGTCGACCTAATTTGAATTTAATGTTGGATGGCTGACTTGATATGTTTAAAAGTTGAAGATGGTATAAATGTAGGATGAGTTAGTGGTGAAATGATGTAAAAAGAGAGATAAGTGCAAAGAAATAGAGTAGATAGATGCAAGATTGATGCAAATCAGTGAGTGTGTGTGATGCGAGTGTGGCAAATCAATGCGAAGAGTAAATGCTGAGTTTTTGGATGCAGTGAGTTGAAGGCGTACTCAATCATTCATGCATGTCTACAAGTGGTTGAGAAAATTGTGGTGGATTTCTCTATTTCATTTAAGATTGTATTCTCTCTGTAACATATCTCTTCTATCTTCTTTGTATCTCTGGTGCAGGAGCACCTGGGAAAATATTAGTTTTCCTGGAAGTTTTGTTTAAAGTTATAGTTTTGTTGTGTTGTTTTTGGTCATGTTGACCAATGTTGTTTGCAATTGGTGGAGTAGGAATAAAACTTGATCTTTTATTATCAATGGATTAGGAGGTGAAAATCTTGAATGGGTTTTGGAGCTCTAATTTGTCTTGGTTACCAACCTAGTCAAATGTTTGAAAACACAACGGGTTTTATAAATTGCATTATTAGGTCATCTTTGAGCTCGACCCAAGCATCTAAATTGTTTGGAAGGCCTATTTAAGGCATGCTTCGACCTTGTGTTAGGGTTGGAGGATATAGTGTTTTGGAAAAAGTTTGCAATATTGAAGAAAACAGCATTCAAGAGACAATTTTTTCTGTTCTTTGTGTTCTTCTTGAGTTTTAATGGAATAAACTCACTGTCATTATGTTTGTAGTATGTATTGTTCATATTATACAAGCTTGGTGTGCCTTTCTTTTACTTTGTAAATTGTTTTTCATCTTTTACCTGTTCATAGTTTGTTTTCAGCATTTTCAGGCCTGTAACAGGCAGTTTTTAAAGAATGGAGTCCTAGGGAACCTTCCCACCGTAAAAATTGTACGGCCTTTTGGGATTTGTGTCTAGGATCCCTCCTTGTAAATATGGTAGCTTGTAGGGTTTGTGGCAGTGCAGGAGGCGCTAGAAAAGCTTTGCCCTAGGCGAGTCAGTGCAGGTCCGGTTGGGGAAAACTTGGAGTAAAAGTAGCATAACTTACAGGGGAATAAATATTTTTGAGAAATTATTTTTGGAGAATTTAGGGGAAGGTCTTGGCTATGCTTGGAGGTTAGGAGGAGGTTCCAGCAGGCTGTTTGGAGGGAGAACTTTTCACCAGTCCAAAATCAGCCAGAAAAGTTAGGAAACCCTAGGTTTTTAACCATTTTTGTGTTTGAGCTGTGTACAGCCTGTACAGGCTCAAAAACTCAAGAATATTAAAGGCGAGGGTATGGGAATCACAAACCCCAAATGAAAAATCTAGGTCCTTTGGTGGGTTTTGAAGAAAATTGCATTTTTCTTTGTGAAGAGGCCTAATTGGGGGTTTTAGGATTGTAGCCTTTTTAACCCTAGGAGGGGACTTTAAGAAAGCGATGGTTAGTTGGAGTCTTATGTAAGAACAGGAATCCTATTTTGACCTTTTTGAAGCTATTACAACATCTACACACCCCTGCAAGAATCAAGTTAAGTGTGGAGAGGAGTTGGTCTTTAAGGAAGACTAACGGCCAATGGAGAGTATATGGCACATCACCAAGGTTGGCTTGGTAAAAGGACAACTTGTTGATGGAAGAGGGGTTGGGAAAACAAACTAGGGGCACCTAGTCACGAGCAGGGGCCTATAAGTTAGAGAGGTGAAGCCAAGCACCAAGGGGGTCTTATAAGGAAAGACCTAGAGCAGGAACCAATGATTGGTTCCTCCAACCCCACTCCCTAACAGATTGGTATCATAGCAGTGAAAGATTTAGGAACCATCTTATATGTCAGAGGTTGAGTCAAGTGATACTACCATCATGGTGACAAATGCACAATTGGCCAAGATGGTTGAAGAGAAAGAAGAAGACAATAAACTATTGAGGGAAAGAATAGCCCAACTTGAGGCAGCAGTGAGGAGTGCACAGTTTGAGGGAAGAATTCCAAAAGAAGAAGAGGTTGCAGAGGAAGATAAGACCCCTGAACCTGACCCTGTTTTGAAGGAGGAGCCTTTCTTGAAGGCATTGAAAGCCTTGAGTGGAAAAGCACTTGAAGGCATACCACTTTTTAGTGGAAAGATGGAAGCAAACCTTGTCATGGATTGGATAGAAGGCATGGAGAATCATTTTGAGTGTGATGGAGTCACTGAAGCACAGAAGGTGAAGGTTGCTAAGTCAAGATTGAGAGGATCAACCTTGACATGGTGGAAGTTTGTTTAGACTGAAAGGGAAAAAGAATGCAAACAACCCATATCAACTTGGAAAGGAATGGTTGCTAAGGTAAAGGAAGCCTATATGCCAGATGATTATGAGATCCAACTTCACAAGAAGAGGCAATGTCTAAGGCAGAAAGAACAAGATGTAAATACTTATACTGAAGAGTTTCAAATGCTTTGTATGAGGTCTAATGTGACAGAGGATGAGAGTCTCAAGGTGGCTCGGTACCTAAATGGTTTGAAGTGGAATATCCAAGAAGAGATGGCTCTTCTAAGTCCCAAGATAGTACACCAATGTTATCAGTTGGCTATCAAGATTGAGGAAAGGAACAAGAGGAAGCAAGATCAGTCTTCTAGGGGCAGAGGCAAAGGTAGAGATCAAAGAGATCAAAGAGGACAGCGTGGTGGCTACCAAGGTAGAGGCAATGATCAAAGAAATCAAGGAGAATCAAAACTTTCTGAGCATGGAGGTGAAACATCTTCAAGAGGAGGATTCAACAGAGGAAGAGGACCTCAAGGAGGTTCAAACAGAGGAAGAGGAGCAAGCAAGAGCAGTTCCTATTTTTCAAACATGAAGTGTTATCATTGTAACCAACTAGGTCAACCTGCTTATAGATGCCTAGAGAAAGCTTCCTCATCAAGCAATGAAAAAAGAGTGGCCTATGCACAAGAGGACACCATGAGTCCTAAGGCAACTGAGATCAGTCATATAGAATATGAAATTGGAGAGAATCTGATGTTTAACAGGGTTCTAATCAGGTAACCAGTCAAAGAGGAGCCTAAGCAAAGAAGAGCTCTTTTTAGAGTAAGATGCAAGATACTTGGGAAAGTGTGCAAAGTCATAGTAGACTCAGGTTCAACAAATAACATAATCTCAGAGGAGGCAGTAACTAAACTGAAATTGGAGAAAGTACCCCACACTAACCCCTACAAGGTCACATGGCTGAATAAAGGGCAAAGTGTTTTGGTTAATGAGCAAATAATGGTGGAATTTTCAATTGGAGGCTATAAAGACAAGTTAGTTTGTGATGTATTACCCATGGATGCATGTCATCTACTACTGGGCAGAACATGGCAATATGACAGAAGTGTTGTTTATGATGGGAAAGAGAACACCATCTCATTCAAGAAGGATGGAAGAACCTTCAAACTGTAATCATTGACAGAAGAAGATGAAGGACAGTCAAAGGAACCAAATATTATGTTGAGCAGTGGCAAGGAGTTCCTTAAGGACCTACACCAAGTGAATGAAGGATATGTGATCATGATGCAGTCCAAAGAGGAAGAAAAGGCTGAAAAGACAGTCTTACCAAAAGCAGTCCAAAGGTTGCTTGATAAGTACAAGAGCATAGTCAGTGATGGAACACCTGCAACTCTACCACCAAAGAGAGCAATAAGTCATCAAATTGACTTCATACCTGGAGCCTCATTACCTAACAAAGCAGCATACAAACTTACTCCTGAGCAGAACCTAGAGGTGGCTAGGCAAGTGCAAGAATTATTGGATCAAGGATTGATTCAAAAGAGCATCAGCCCTTGTGCAGTACCAGTGGTTTTGGCAACAAAGAAAGGAGGTAAGTGGAGAATTTGTACTTATTCTAGAGCAATAAATAGAATCACAATTAGGTATAGGTTCCCTATTCCTAGAATAGAAGACTTGATGGATTGCCTTGGAGGAGCACAGTATTTCACTAAGTTGGACCTCAAGAGTGGCTACCATCAAATCAGAATTAAGGATGGTGATGAGTGGAAGACAACTTTTAAGACAAATGATGGTTTATATGAGTGGAAAGTGATGCCATTTGGCCTCTCAAATGCCCCTAGCACGTTCATGAGACTAATGAATGAAGTGCTTAAGGATTTCACAGGGATCTTTGTAGTAGTCTATCTTGTTGACATATTGATTGTTAGTAAGACAGCAGAAGAGCATTTGAAGCATGTGGAGATGGTTCTTAAAAGGTTGCAAGAAGAGAAGTTGGCAATTAACCTTGAGAAGTGTGAGTTCTTCAAGCAAGAACTTGTGTATTTGGTGTTTGTAGTATCCCAAGGAATGTTGAAGATGGATCCAAGCAAGGTGGAAGCCATCCTAAACTGGCCTACACCAACCACAGCAACAGAGGTAAGGAGTTTTCATGGTTTGGCTCAGTTTTATAGAAAATTCATAAGGAATTTTAGTGGTATATGTGCACCAGTCCTAGATACTATCAAAGGTGGTCTGAAAACAAAGTTTAAGTGGACTCAAGAGGCTGATAAAGGGTTTGAGAAACTGAAACAAGAAGTGGCAACTCAACCAATTCTATTATTGCCTAGTTTTGACAAGTTGTTCACAGTTGAGTGTGATGCAAGTGGAGTACCAATAGGAGGAGTACTTAGTCAAGAAGGTAGGCCTGTAGCCTTCTTTAGTGAAAATCTCAATGAAGCCAAGCAAAAGTACTCTACTTATGACCTAGAGTTATATGCTTTAGTGCAGTCCCTTAGGAAGTGGAGGCATTATTTATTACCCAAGGAGTTTGTGGTTTTTATTGATAATCAGGCCCTTAGTTATATCAACACCCAAGAGAAGTTAAGTAATAGGCATTTGAAATGGATGGAATACATCCAAGCCTTCACATTCACTATCAAGCACAAGAAAGGACAAATGAATAAGGTTGCAGATGCATTAAGCAGAAGGTTGCTAATAGTACAAGAGATACAACTAAAGAGCATTGGATTAGAGAGTTTCAAAGACCTCTATGGTGAGGATGAAGACTTCTCAGAAGCTTACAAGGTATGCTCTAATTTTGAGAATCATTTTCATAGCCAGTATTCTGAGTATACATTGCAAAATGGACTGTTATTTAAGGGTAATCAGTTATGTGAGCCAAGAGGGTCAATGAGGGAAAATCTGATTCAAGAAAAGCATAATGGCAGTCTTAGTGGGCATTTTGGTATCAATAAAACTCTAGAGCTAGTACAAAGGTTCTATTACTGGCCTAAGTTAGCAAGAGATGTTAGAAGGTATGTGGAACAGTGTGTTGTGTGCATGAAAGCTAAGGGAGGAGCTAGCAATGCTAGTTTATATCAACCCCTGCCCATTCCTAATAGACCATGGGAGTGTGTGAGCATGGATTTTGTGGTAGGTCTTCCTAAGACCAAGACTGGTTTTGACAGTGTTTATGTTGTGGTAGACAAATTTAGCAAGATGAGCCATTTTATTCCCTGCAAAACTACTCATGATGCAAGCTACATAGCTCATCTTTTCTTCAAGGAAGTTGTTAGGATCCATGGCTTTCCTCTAAGCATTGTTTCTGATAGAAATGTGAAGTTCATGAGTCATTTTTAGAAGACTCTATGGAGCAAGTTGGGTACAAACCTGTCTTTTGGATCAGCTTACCATCCTCAGACCGATGGTCAAACAGAGGTGGTTAACAGGGTGCTAGGTAATCTTTTGAGGTGCTTAACTAAAGAATATGGACAAACATGGGATATGGTGATCTCCCAAGCTGAATATGCCTATAATGATAGTGTTAATAGAACTACAGGGAAAAGTCCTTTTGAGGTTGTGTATGGGATGCACCCAAGAGGCATTTGTGAACTTAGAGACCTTGGATCTATGGAGAACAGGAGTGGACATGCAGAGGACTTCACTCAGACAATGAAAGAGATTCATGAGCAGGTCAAGAACACAGTTACAACAGCAACCCAAAAGTTGAAGGAAAAAGTTGATTTGTCAAAGAGAGATGTGCAATTTACAATTAGGGACTATGTTATGGTCCACCTCAACAAATCCAGATTGCAGAAGGGAATGGCAACCAAGTTATAGATGAAAAGAGTGGGTCCATGCAAGGTGTTGGCCAAATATGGCAAGAATGCATATAAGGTGGAATTACCATCAGACTTGGGCATCTCTCCAGTTTTCAATGTTGCTGATTTGATCAAGTACAAGGGATCAGTCAATGATGAGGATCAGCACAGCAAGGAAATCTTTAAGGATATTAGTAATGTGACTTTTCCTCAATAAGACAAGCTTCAGGCAGAGAAGATCTTGTAGTCAAGAGTGTAGAAACCTACAAGACATAAGGTGTACATGGAGCACCTTAACAAGTGGAAGAATAAGCCAGAATCATAAGCCACTTGGATACAGGAAGATTAGTTCAAGAAGTTTGGTATTGACCTATCATTGGTCACTCCTTCCTCTCCTTAGTTTTTTGTGCTGAGAGGGGGAGAATGGTGCAGGAGCACCTAGGAAAATATTAGTTTTCCTGGAAGTTTTGTTTAAAGTTATAGTTTTGTTGTGTTTTTTTTGGTCATGTTGACCAATGTTGTTTGCAATTGGTGGAGTAGGAATAAAACTTTATCTTTTATGACCAATGGATTAGGAGGTGAAAATCTTGAATGGGTTTTGGAGCTCTAATTTGTCTTGGTTACCAACCTAGTCAAATGTTTGAAAACACAATGGGTTTTATAAATTGCATTATTAGGTCATTTTTGAGCTCAACCCAAGCATCTAAATTTTTTGGAGCACCTATTTAAGGCATTCTTCGACCTTGTGTTAGGGTTGGAGGATATAGTTTTTTGGAAAAAGTTTGCAATATTGAAGAAAACAACATTCAAGAGACAAGTTTTTCTGTTCTTTGTGTTCTTCTTGAGTTTTAATGGAATAAGCTCACTGTCATTGTGTTTGTAGTATGTAGTTTTCATATTATACAAGCTTGGTGTGCCTTTCTTTTTTTTTATAAATCATTTTTCATCTTTTACGTGTTCATAGTTTGTTTTCAGCATTTTCAGGCCTGTAACAGGCAGTTTTTAAAGAATGGAGTCCTAGGGCACCTTCCCACCGTACAAATTGTACAGCCTTTTGGGATTTGTGTCTAGGATCCCTCCTTGTAAATATGGTAGCTTGTAGGGTTTGTGGAAGTGCAGGAGGCGCTAGAAAAGCTTTGCCCTAGGCAAGCCAATGCAGGTCTGGTTGGGGCAGACTTGGAGTAAAAGTAGCATAACTTGCAGGGGAATAAAGATTTTTGAGAAATTATTTTTGGAGAATTTAGGGGAAGGTCTTGGCTATTCTTGGAGGTTAGGAGGAGGTTCCAGAAGGCCGTTTGGAGGGAGAACTTTTCACCAGTCCAAAATCAGCCAAAAAAGTTAGGAAACCCTAGGTTTTTAACCATTTTTGTGTTTGAGCTGTGTACGGCCTGTACAGGCTCAAAACCTCAAGAATATTAAAGGTGTGGGTATGGGAATCACAAACCACAAATGAAAAATCCAGGTCCTTGGGTGGGTTTTGAAGAAAATTGTATTTTTCTCTGTGAAGAGGCCTAATTGGGGGTTTTAGGATTGTAGCCTTTTTAACCCTAGGAGGGGACTTTAAGAAAGCGATGGTTAGTTGGAGTCTTGTTTTGGAACAGGAATCCTAGTTTGACCTTTTTGAAGCTATTACAACGTCTACACACCCTTGCAAGAATCAAGTTAAGTGTGGAGAGAAGTTGGTCTTTAAGGAAGACTAAAGGCCAATGGAGAGTATATGGCGCAGCACCAAGGTTGGCTTGGTAGAAGGACAGCTTGTTGATGGAAGAGGGGTTGGGAAAACAAACCAGGGGCACCTAGTCACGAGCAGGGGCCTATAGGTTAGAGAGGTGAAGCCAAGCACCAAGGGGGTCTTATAAGGAAAGACCTAGAGCAGGAACCAGTGATTGGTTCCTCCAACCCCACTCCCTAACAATCTCTATAGCAGTGATCCCTCCAGGTTGTTAGCCCTATTGGACAGTGAGTCCTTGTTTTGGTAGTGAGCCTTTTTTCTCAGGTAGTGAGCCTTTGTAATAGGTTTTGATATTCTCTATAGTGTGAGTTAATCCTCACTGTGTTTTTTCCCTTATTGGGTCTTCCATGTAAATTTGGTGTTGTTGTGTTTGTGTGATGGTTTTCAGTTTCTGCACTTGCACTTAATGTTTAATCATTTAAGCAGTTTTAAGGATTAGTTCTAGTGAATGATTTAAAGGTTCCCCTCTTAGTTGTCTTATTCAACATAATCTGCATATAATTGTTAATGTTTATTGCTCCAATCTGCCTGAACCCTTACACTTAGGAGTTAGGTCACAACCATCTTGGACAAGTTGAGTGGTCATCTATTTTTTCAAGGGGATTATGTTGGTTCTACCCATTTGAGTCAATCTGGGTTAATTTTAATAGCTTTCACCTTTTTAGCCTTTATGTTAGATAATTCCTAATCCAATCTTACTCTAACAATCTATAAAAATGATAAAATAAATAAGGTTAATGAGAAATAAAATAAAATGAGTTATCTTTGCATCCTAATTTCAACTCATTATAATGAAAATATGAGAAAGAAATTAACCCATAATGCTATGATCAATTAAAATCTATCAAATTAGCACTATGAATGTAAGGTTATAAAGAAATTTAGATGAGGTAATAAATACAAAAAACTACTACATTTCACATGCAAGTTACATGTATCACTTCCACAACTCATTCACATGAAATTTATCAGTAAACATTCAAAAATTTATCATTAATCATTCAACAATATTTCATAAAATAATTAATATAAAAAAAGAAACTAGGTACTTCACAACTCAAGAGCAAAACAATTGAAGACGCTAGAACCGTTTCATTGATTTGGACATATTATGACAATTTCAACAAGATAACTACACTAAAACTGTAAGGAAAGCTAGATGTGGATGCAACTCTCCTAACGTCAAAACCTCAGGGAAGAATGCAGAGACACTTTTAAATTTTTACAATTACAGTCCAATTAAGATGCACTAGAAAGAGATTACAGAAATAGAGAAATAGACAAACACATATGAACACCAGATTTACGTGGGAAAACCCTTACAGGAGAAAAACCCACCACACCAAGAGAAGTCACTTTGTATTACAGTAATAAAGATTACATATAGAGATCTAACTTATCTTTCTGATGTCAGTTTACAACAGCATTCACCATGAACAACCTTGTTACAGAACATTCACATTACAGTCTTCACAGAATAGAGTTCATCCACTGATCACACAATCACACAGCAATCCATCGATCCATCAAACCAGACATCATCTACAACTTCTGAGAAAATCCATGACACCCCTGTCTATCGAGCTTCCTCTCAGTAACGGCTGCAACAATCCAACTGCTAGCGGTTCCCATTCGCCTTCTCTGATTGATCGTAGACTCACCACGTAGGATGGTCTTCTTTCGGTCAAAGTGATCAACCTATGTTGGCATGTCGGTGAGACACTAACCGTGTCTCCCTGATGCCACAAGACTTAACCATTGATGTCGCCAAGAGTCATCCTTATCACCAAGATGTTACATCGAGTCCAGAGAACTATCGCTCAGACTTCGCCATGTTGCCAAGACCTCATACCGACGATCATCACATGTATTGCTATCGCCAAGACTTATCACTATTGGTGAAACATCATACCGAAGCTTCAAAGTCACACAGACATGAGTTTTCCATTCGGTGAGACAATCATCTTTCGCTGAGAGATCATACCGAGTCATTAAGGGTTATACCGAAACGTTCAACATTCGGCAAGAAATACCGCTTTTGCCAAGAGATCATACAAAGGTTCAAAGTTACTCTGAAGTGCTCATCTATCGACAAGACATATCACTATCACTAAGACGTTACTCCGAAGTCTTAAGTCATACCGAGCACCAAACAACAGTCGGCAAGACTTCTGTCCATCGCTAAGACTTCATACCGAAGTATTTGTGTCACCACGAAGACTCCAAGTGTATCCCCTTCGGTGAGACCTTCATCAGTTGCTGAGACTTCATACCGAAGCCTCCACCTTTGGCGAGACTTTACTTAGTCGCTGAGAGTTTTTCCTGAGACCTTTGGGTTACCCCGAGTGAGTACTATCAGTGAGACATTCCTATCGGTAAGAATTCTTATCGAACACCCAAGACTCTCCCCGAAGGCTTGAATAGAAAATGTTGTCAGCGAGACTTTAGCTATCATTGGGACTTCACACCGAAGTAAGCCTTTCGGCCAAGGGTCTCCCCGATATACGATATGAATGGCCTATTGGCCAGAGATCTCCACTCGGTAGGAGGTCATACCGAACACAACATGTCATAGCGATAGGATCATTTGGTGAGACTGAAGCAAGGTCACAGTGACCTGAAGTGTTTAACAAGATTCAACTGCTAGTCGGCCAGACACAAAAGATTTCACACCGACTTGGCCCTTTCAGAGGTTTCAACTTGTGGGATTGAGGCACATATTTCCAACAATCTCCCACTTGACGAAAATCACACAGGCACCTCTAGGGCACAACGAACCTACTAAAAATCATGGGCACTAAGGCCCATCGAACTGGCACACCACCTGAACTTGTCTGTGTTCATTGGCTTCATCAATGCATCTACAACATTCTCCAGAGTATCAACTTTTTCCAAATTGACCTTTCCATCCTCCACCATATCTTGTACAAAGTGGTATTGTACATCTATATGTTTCGTCCTGGCATGGAAAGTAGGATTCTTTCCTAGACAAATTGCACTTTGACTGTCACAAAAAATAGTTATTTGCCCTGCATCAAAACCAATGTTAGAACACAAACGTTTTAACCAAAATGCTTCTTTACAAGCATGTGTAGCTGCCATGTATTCAACCTCTGTAGTGGACAAAGCGACTACAGCCTGCCGCTTACTCATCCAACTCACTGTACCACCATTCAACATGAAAGTATATCCACTGGTGGACCTCCTGCTATCAATGTCCCCTGCCCAATTAGAATCCACATAGCCTCGAATACTGAGTCCTCTATGATTCAACCAGGTTCCCATGGTAACACAAAGAAAACTCTGAAGTGCCCTTCAAATATCTAAAAAATCTCTTTACAGCATCCCAATGTGTCCTTCCAGGATTAGCCATAAACTGACTAAGAACTCCCATTGCTTGGGCAATTTCTGGCCTTGTACAAACCATTGCATACATGAGACTACCAACCACACTATCATAGGGTACCTTGGTCATGTCCTCCATCTCAATAGGATATTTTGGACAATCTTCAACAGATAGTTTCATTCCCTGCAAGACTGGAACAACTAGCTACTTGCAATCATTCATGCAAAATCTCTCTAGAACAGTCTTGATATGCTTACTCTGACTGAGCCAAAGTTTTCTACTATTCCTGTCCCTGGTTATCTCCATCCCCAGAATATACCTTGCTGCACCAAGATCTTTCATTTTGAACTTAGTAAACAACTGAGACTTAAGATCAGAAATCATCAACTTACTATTGCCTATGAACAACATATCATCAACATAGAGAGCAATAATATGAACTTGATCACTTTCAGCTTTGTAATAGACACAATGATGATTTGATCCTCACAAATCCAAGACAATGCAAAGTATCAAATTTCTGGTACCACATTCCTGGTGAGCTGCTTTAACTATGGAGACTTCTTTAACACAAACCAATTTTTCTTTTACCTTTCTCAACAAAGTTCTTCCGATTTTGGAACATATAGATTTCTTCTTCAATTTTCATGAAGAAATGTTGTCTTCATCCATCTGATGCGACCCACCTCCTAAGTCATCTGTGCAAAAGTGACAAAGAAATCTAAAGATGGAAACCTTTCTGAGGAGAAAAAATCTCCCCATAATCGAATTCCTCTGCAGGAATAACCATGCATATTAATCTTGCCTTGTACTTTTCCACCGCTTCATCAGGACCAATCTTCTTTTTAAATGCCATTTGCGGCCAAGCGCTTTTACGCCTTTAGGCAAGGGCGCAAACTCAAGTGTCATTCTTTTCTAATGATTTCATTTCTTAGTTCATGGACAGCCAAAGTGCAGATCAAACATTTTAAATGCCTCCTTCTGAGTCCTAGGCTCATCGATTATAGAAATTAAAGCATAGGCACAAGTAGAATCTATCAAAGAGAACCCATACCTGTCGAGGGTTGTTTTCTTTCATGGGTTGACCTCCTCACTTCTTTGAGGGTTCTTCTTCTTCTTTAGAACTTTCAAGAACTACTTGAGCTCTCCTTAGTTTAGGTACATTTGAATTTTCAATTCCTCTTTATGCAGTGGGAGGAATTCCAACTACATCCTTATTATTTTGACTTTGTCTCATTGCTGAGATCAAGGTAGAAGGCTTTGACTCCACGAAGATTACACTTCTCTTGTATACAACCTTCTCGGTATTAGGATTCCAAAGCTTGTAACCTTTTATGCAACACTATAGCCAATAAAAGATACATTTGACAACCTTGTTCTCCAACTTAGATTTTTTCTCATATGGCACATGTGCATATGCCTCATAGCCAAAAACACAAATATGTCTTAAAGAGGGCTTCTTACCAGACCACGCTTCCAAAGGTGTTTTTTCAACAAGAGCAGAATTTGGAGAATGATTAATCAAGTAACATCACGATGGCAATAGCCTTAGCCAGAACTTCTCCTCCAAGCCCGGCACTACTGACATGCCAGTGCTCTCTCATCACTATCCTATTGAACCTTCTGTGACTCCATTTCTTTGTGGAGTATAAAGAGGTATAGTCTTATGTCTTTAATCCCATGGTCTTTACAATACCTCTCAAAATCATTAGAACAAAATTCACCACCATTATAGGTCCTTAAGCATTTAATTTTTCTTCCGGTATGATTTTCTACAAGGTTCTGCTTAAATTTCTTAAATGTTGAATACTTTTGATTTACTTTAAAAAACAAATGCTCTTCTTGAATAATCATCAATAAACGATACATAGTACCTTAACTTAGACAAAGAAGGAACATTCACTGGACCAAATACATCAGAATGAATATAATCTAGCAAACCAGAAGATTTATGAGGACTGGAATAAAATGAAACATGGTGTTGTTTTCCATATATACAATGTTCATAGAATTCAAATTTAGGGTTACAATCTTCAAGCCCCTCAACCAGGTTTTTATTCTTCAAGGTTTTTAAACCTTTCTCACCAATGTGGCCAAGCCTATGATACCAGAGCATAGTCTTTTCTGTTGGAAGTTTAACTTCCATAGAGTTTACACAATTAGGAACATTTCCCTCTTTTCCTCCATGAGTAGCCTTATGTGACTTTAGAGAGACACTGTTGCATTGAACAACATGTGCATCCAACTTGTACAAGGTACCAATACGAGCACCCCTTGCTAGCACCATTGAGCCTTTAGTCATATTGCAACCATTTCCAAAGAAGGTGACTTGCACTCCAATATCATTCAACTTATTGAGAGACAGTAGATTTTGAGCCAGACCTAGTATATGCATCACATCCTTGATTCCCTTCACTCTACCATCAGGGAATTGGATTCTGACTCTTCCACGGCCAAAAATTTCCAAAGTTGAATCACTTTCCAAGTACACCTTTCCACCATCGTATTCTTCATACTTCATAAACCAGTCTCTATGAGATGTCATGTGGAAAGATGCTCCATAATCAATCAGCCAGACATCATCTGATGCCTGCGTAGCCAAGGCTGCAATGAAGGCATCTTTATCACTATGAGAAGAATCATTGTCGGAAGAATACTTCTTCTTCTTCTTCTTCTTCTTCTTCTTCTCCTCTTTACAATCCTTTCAGACATGACCAGGTTTCCCACAGTTCCAACACTTCACCTTGAACTTCTTGCCAGGAGACTTTGATCTCCCCTCTGATTTCGGTTTATATTTCTTGTCCTTCTTCTTGCCTTTCTCTTTCGACCTTCCTCTAACAACAAGGGCCTCCTTCACCATCTTAGAATATTTCCTTCTCATCTCTTCTAATAACAAAGAAGCAACAACATCTTCCATCTTGAAATTGGATGTTGCACTCCCAATAGCCATCACTAGGTGATCCCATGAATCTGGCAAAGAACACAATATCAGCATACAGCGATCCTCTTCATCAATCTTCACACCAACAAATGTTAACTGTGCAATCAGCATGTTGAATGCGTTCAAATGATCAGCAACAGACCCTCCTTCCTGCATTCTCAAAGTGTACAACTTCTTCCTTAGGAACAGTTTATTCACCAAAGACTTCCCCTAATAAATAGACGCTAGTCTCTTCCACAAGGAAGATGCAGTCTTCTCTTCATGCACATTCAGAAGAACGGAGTCTTCCAAATAGAGCCTTACCAACCCCTTAGACTTTCTATCTAGAAGGTCCCAATATTCTTGCTTCATACCTGTAGGTTTAGTTCCAGACACAACAAGCCACAGATCATGATCCACTAAGAGATCCTCCATTTTGAGTTTCCACAACTCAAAATTGCTGCCATTGAACTTCTCTATTTCAATCTTTCCTAACGTGCTAGCCATCTCAATCTATAATTTGAATTTGACAAACTTCTACAAGACTCCCACTAAATAGAAATTGACACAAAAAACCCAACGTACCCACAAGGATAACACAACTGGCCAGGCTCTGATACCACTTGTAAGGAAAGCTAGATGCGGATGCAACTCTCCTATGGTCAAAACCTCAGGGAAGAATGCAGAGACACTTTTAAATTTTTACAATTACAGTCCAATTAAGATGCACTAGAAAGAGATTACAGAAATAGAGAAATAGACAAACACATATGAACACCAGATTTACGTGGGAAAACCCTTATAGGAGAAAAACCCACCACACCAAGAGAAGTCACTTTGTATTACAGTAATAAAGATTACATACAGAGATCTAACTTATCTTTCTGATGTCAGTTTACAACAGCATTCACCATGAACAACCTTGTTACAGAACATTCACATTATAGTCTTCACAAAATAGAGTTCATCCACTGATCACACAATCACACAACAATCCATTGATCCATGGAACCAAACATCATCTACAACTTCTGAGTAAATCCATGATGCCCCTGTCTGTCGAGCTTCCTCTCAGTAACAGATGCAATAGTCCAACTACTAGCGGTTCCCATTCGCCTTCTCTGATTGGTCGTAGACTCACCACGTAGGATGGTCTTCTCTTGGTCAAAGTAATCAACCTGTGTTGGCATGTTGGTGAGACACTAACCGTGTCTCCCCGATGCCACAAGACTTAACCATCGATGTCGCCAAGAGTCATCCTTATCGCCAAGATGTTACATCGAGTCCAGAGAGCTATCGCCCAGACTTCGCCATGTCGCCAAGACCTCATACCGACGATCATCACATGTATCACTATCGCCAAGACTTATCGCTATTGGTGAAACATCATACCAAAGCTTCAAAGTCACACAAACATGAGTTTTCCATTCAGTGGTACAATCATCTTTCACTGAGAGATCATACTGAGTCATTCAAGGTTATACTGAAACGTTCAACATTCAACAAGACATACCGCTTTCGCCAGGAGATCATATCGAGGTTCAAAGTTACTCCAAAATGCTCATCTATTGCCAAGACATATAGCTATCGCTGAGACGTTTCTCCGAAGTCTTAAGTCATATCGAGCACCAAACAATAGTCGGCAAGACTTATGTCCATCGCTAAAACTTCATACCGAAGTCTTTGTGTCACCGTGAAGACTCCAAGTGTATCCTCGTCAGTAAGACCTTCATCAGTCACTGAGACTTCATACCGAAACCTCCACCTTAGGTGAGACTTCACTTAGTCACTGAGAGTTCTTCTCGAGACCTTTGGGTTACCTCGAGTGAATACTGTCGGTGAGACATTCCTATCGGTAAGACTTCTTACCAAACACCCAAGACTCTCCCTGAAGGCTTCAACAGAAAACGTTGTTGGCGAGACTTTAGCTATCGCTAGGACTTCACACCGAAGTAAGCCTTTCAGCCAAGGGTCTCTCCGATATACGATATGCATGGCCTATCAGCCAGAGATCTCCACTCGGTAGGAGGTCATACTGAACACATGTCATAGCGATAGGATCATTCGATGAGACTAAAGCAAGGTCACAGCGACCTGAACTATTTAACAAGATTCAACTGCTAGTTGGCCAGACACAAAAGATGTCACATCGACTTGGCCCTTTCAAAGGTTTCAGCCTGTGGGATTGAGGAACATATTTCCAACAAAAACTTGGTTCTCCTTCAAAATTCTCCCTCTAACTAATAACTACTAAAACTCCAAAAAAATCCTAAACCTAGAATTTCAATAAAATTTCTAAGAAAACAAAAAAAAGATCCTTATTACATGTTAGGTGCCTCTTTTTATAGAGCAAGGAAAACATATCACCCAATTACAACTAGTAGTTAACTTCCTCAAAACCTTTCATGTATTTCTTCTATTTATAGTTCACCATAAAAAATATTTTCTATCTACTACTAAAATATGACTTTTATTTTTAAAGATAGATTCATGAAAAATCTATGTCAACCTCATGCAAGCCCTAAGTAACATGGACATCCTTTTTCCCTCCAAAATTGGGGACCACAAGTTATAATTTCAATGGGAGCCACTCACATTTAAAATTTATATTTTCTGTTGCAAGTATGAAGGTGTCATTGATGTCAACGTGATGTCTATAGGTTGGTGTTGTCATTGATGTCAACTATGTGTTAAAGAAGTTTGTTTCATGATGCAGATGTTGAGGATATTGAGAAAATTGTGAAAAATAGGAAAACAAGATGTTGCAGGTTGTGCATGTGTAGTTGAGATATTGAGGAAGTGTTGTGAGTACATGGAGCTATCTTTTTGTTGCATTGTCTGGAGATGAGTTGGAATAAAGTAATGTGTTGAGATGTGTTGATGGGTGTTTTGCACTTCTCAACACAAACAAGGCAGAAGAGCTTTGTCTCTCTTGAAAGACAATCTTCTGCAACTAAGTTTCAAAAAATCACCCCAATGTCTCTCGGGTGTTAGGTCATGACAATGCAAGAACAAATTAGTTGATTGATGTGATTTGCTGGTAGTCATAAGTGGCCTTTATGATTCACTAATCTTGAGGAGTTTGGGTCTTCAAATGGAGTTTTAGAAATTCTAGAAATGAATACATAGTTGCTGCGAGTTCAGAATAGCAAATTAGAACTCCATCTTATTCATTAGATTTGGCTTTGCAATGATGCTAGAACTTTGTTTTGACTTTATATTTTAAAGAAATGGCAAAAGGGAAAATGGGTTAGAAGTTTCCTAGATCTGCAACTAATGATGAATAGTAACAATGGAGGATGCTACAGTGGACATACTTCCCAAAACTAAGCTCCACATAACCAGAGACAACCCACAGTCTCATGAAACTAGTGCAATCTTCAAAGGGTCATTACAGATTTTTCGACTGTTCATTCACCTTTAAAGCATGAATAACAATTGAAGTTAAGTATAGCAATACAAGTAATGCTTAGACTAACTTTACACAATAGTTTATCATCAATAAAAAATAAAAAAGTATGAGCTAGGAAGACATCAAACATAGTAGCATACATCTACCATTAAAGCACAACAATGAACTACTAACTAACAACAACTAACAATTGGAAATAACAAAGATGAAATACACTATTTGGAGACAGAATCATGCACACATGAAGAAGAAAACATAAGAAACCATCAAAATAATGCTTTTCTCATATATTTTCTACAACATTTCTTTACACAACAACTCATCTCTCTTTGAAAATGAGAGGATGCCCCTATTTATAGTTTTCCAAAAGTGAAATGAATGGACAAGATTCATTCACAATGAGTGGTCAAGATTCATTTCCACTTAGGGTTTCACCTACCCCCAATATACTAGAATATAAAAATAGACTTTTGTCTTTTTCCCTATTTCGTCTTCTAGTCTATTTTTCCCTATACTATTTCAAGCTTTTGCAACTATTTCAACAAGTATTCATCATCTATGATAGGATTTATAGCCTCTTTCTGCATTGTTGCATACTCCAAAAACTTGTCAATCATGGCTATGAGTTTCTTTTCTTCTGTGAGCTCAGATTTGAGGATCTGAAAGGCTATCTTCTTGAATCTGTCAATGATTTGCTCATAGTGCTTGGTGCAATTTGGTGTAGCATTTATAACTTGTTCTGATTGAGTGAAGGCTCTCATAGCAAAATCCATAAAATCTAATGACAACGTGTCACTAGCTTCATGTTCCATCTTCTTGTGAAATAATGGCTTGATTTTCTCTGGATCTAACTCTAAAGCGGGCATTTCATAGTTTGTCATCATTTTCAGATAATCTATGCTATCTGTCCGGTGTTCCATGACCCATTCATGATCAAGCTCTAGTTCACACAGGGCCTTTTCCAAGATCTCTTACCTATAACCAAGATTCATTTGCCAGGTCTTGACCAACCAATGATCTTCTTTTGGAAGCTCTAGCTCTTTTTCCCATGTTTTTTAGGAGAGTTTGATGATAATCTCTAGCTTTGAATAGGTGATCCAATACAGCTTGGGAAATTCTTGGCAGGTGTTTGTCATTTCCTCTACTTTCTACAAACTCTAAAATTTGTTGTACACCCTAAATGCATGACAGATGCCCATATTTTTGTTTTATACCACTCTATTGAACCAATCTACAGTGGACCTAGTCCAATTCTTCATTTTTTTAATCTTATTTATTTCCTCCTTGGAGAGGAGGGTTGGTGTCGACGATTCCGTTGGGGTTTCTTCCTTCATCGATGTCTATTGTCAGATGTAGGCCATGAGGTCTGCCAGCTGCTCCTTCAACTTTCCTTCGTGGATTAATCTTTATTCATTTGTTGTATAATGGTGGACACCGACCCTTGTAGATCATCCAACTTCTTCTCACGAGATGTTGGGCCTAGGTTGATCATGGATATCTGATAATCTTTCCCCTAGATAGTTCTCAGATCTTTACCTACTACTGAAGTGGCTATTTGTAGTGTTTGAGACCCATAAGCATCTACTGTGATGTGGGATATAATCTTAGGCTTCTTCTCTTTATGGGTCCTTGTTTGAGCTCTAGCTAGTATGGTCTCCAATTGTGCCTTTGGATCAGGAACTATGGGGGCCTTCTTCTTTAGTTGCTGCTCTAGCCATGCATGGACCTCCGTTTGATGCTTTGGTGATTCATGATCACCTTCCTCTTCCTTTTCCTTCTAAGGATGATCCTCTTCATCACTAGGAACCTCCTCATCATCTTTCTCTTCTTTATCTGAGCTTTCTTCTTACATGAATTTCCCTTTCTCAAGCTCAACAATTACTTCATCTCTTGTAGGCTTATCTTCTCTTGACACAATCCCTTTATCTTCTTCTCACTCCATCTCAATGTTCTACTCGGACTCAACAAATTTCTTTTTTATCTTTCCTTATTCTTTATCCTTTTCTTCCTCCCTTTCCAAAGGTATTTCCTCTTGCATCAGGCCCTTATCTTGGCCAATCCGTGGAGGCTCTTCAAGTATTTCTTCATCCACATCCATGTCCATTTTCTTTTCCTCAGAGTGATGCTCCTCTAAGTATGGATCTTCATCTTTGTGCTCCCAAGGCAATTCTTCATCCAGCTCTTATTCTAATGTCTCCACCACATAGTGTTTGTCAAGACCCTCATCATCCTCTTCCTCAAAAGTTTGTGGCACCTCTTCATCAAAAGCCATGTTATCTAAGTTTATATTTAATGTGCCCTTCGGATATTCAAAATAATCATCCTAGTCAGAATCATTGGGCTCATCAGTGATGTCCTTTCAGCCTCTTTGTGTCGCTCTTTGTTGAGTCTCTCCATTTCTTCTAATATCCGCATTATGGCCTCCATTTTCAATGGATCGATTGGTGGTGAGGGAAGAGGCAAAGCAGCAACAAGTTGAGCCATTAGAGCTTGGACCTTGGGGTCAAGGATTACCTCAGAGAGCTCAACAGGAACATTCTGCATGTATGCTGCAAAAGCTTGTGGCAAGGTAGGCGGTGCCATAGATTTTGACGGAATGGATGGCGACAGAGTGGAAAGAGTAGGTAGTGGAGGTGGGAGTGAGGAAGATCACAATGGGGAAGTAGTTGAAGAGGAAGAATCTAATACCATTATTAGAGTAGTGGGTGAGGAAAAGGCGAGGTGGACAGAGATGTCCATGGTAGGTGGAGATGAGATGGGAAATGATTTGGAAGAGGAAGGGGATGATGCGATGACTGCTGCAGTGGTAGAGGGAGTAGAAGTGGTGGGTGGTGAGCGAAGCTGCTCAATTTCTTCTTCTTCTTCTTCTTCTTCTTGGTGTTCCTCTTCCTAAATAGTTAACATCTCAAGCACAAACATCCCCGTCCTCTTTTTCTTGTTTGATGTTTGGCCTTCCATTATTTTCCTGGAGTACACCTTTTTCTTAGGCTGGCACTCAGGCACATCCTTCCTTTTTCTTTTTGGATCGAGTAACGGGTGGAGACTTGGGAGCTTCGCTTGATGAACTCATGGTTGCACCACTGTTTGGTTCACTCTCAATGTCATCTTCTAGCTCCCCATATGTGAGCTCCATGGCCTATTCTTTTAGTTGATCTATTTTTCCATCCACCCATTACCTAGTTCTGTGCTCAATGGGGTGGGTAAGAATATCTAAGTCAGTGACCTCTTCCTCAGTCCAATTAATAACTGGTAGGGGCTTATCAGCCAAGGAAATATATCTTTCATCTAAAATATTATCGTCTTCGATGATTTGATCAGGCACTAGAAATAGATTGATGAACTTCACAAATTGCACAGTCATCCTCATATAATGTTGCATCCGAACCTCTTTTTCAACTCCACAATTCACCTAGAAGTCTTCAATGTGAGGTTGGTGATCATATTGTCATCCAACTTGTTTCTTCAATTTACCATGAGGATCCACCCTTCCCCTATTTGTATGTAGGTCCAAGTGGTATTCTGCCAATTATTTTTCAGAGTATTCTTCTATCTTTATTAACAATTCTATTTAAGTATTGAATCTATGTGATATATCAAAATGTACATGAGGCTACCCATGTTCGATGATTGTCTATACATCACCAAATTTTTCTACATTAGACATATGAGTTTTCTAGTCCTCTTTGAGCTAAACTGATCTTGCACCTTTATCGCGATCTCAACCCGAAAATTCAAATTTTTTGCCTGATCTCTCAAGTGGGCAGGGTACCAGCGAAATTCCTTCTACTGGGGCAATAGAGGGACATCCAAAAAAATAGATTTTTTTGAATTTTTGATCTAAGTAGTAGTTTAAATATGAAAAAGCGTCAGTCATTGAACCAATGTAACAAGTAACTTGCTTCAAAGAGGGAAAAAATGTAGACACTTAAAAATGTCCCGAATGATACTACACACTTGAATCCAATACACTAACATCATTTCATCCTAAAATTCATCCTCTTTTCACCTATTTGATTAAATTATCCTAGTTATTTAATTAAATGCTTCATTTTCGTCTATTGATCTAATTAATCTAATTAGGTTAATTCCTACCCTCTCACACTAACATTTAATCAGTTTGATTAAATAATGTAAATTATTTAATTTAAACCCCTCCCTTTATATCTTCTCATTTAACAATTAAATTTAAATCATTTAATTAAATGTCACTCATCCCTTTTCATTAAATAAATTAATAACTTAATGAATATCCACACATTCCTTATCTTGCACATTAAAATTTAGTTTTAATTACTAAATTGCTAATTTCCTCACCCATCCACTTGCATAGAGAATATTCCAAAAGAATATCCTCCTGTTTGGCTCTGTACAAACCATTTCCTAGTACCTGCAAAACAACATGAGTAAACAAGTTAAACAAGGATTTGCAAGCTAAAACAAGGATTCCCCATGAAATCCATTTACAAACTCAAATTAGGGAGAAAATATTGAAGAACACAATGGAAATGACAAAAACAAGATAAAATCCTAATTTAAATATGCAAACTCATGATCCCATGGGGGAATTGGTGCCAATTTGATGTGAAAATTGGCCCTTTCCCAATTCCTATGATGCAAGCTTCAAATGTTGAAGATGATGTTGATCCACTTTGATGAAAAGATGAGACTCCAAGCCAAAAATCTGCAAAACCTAGCTATTACTCAATGATGATAGATGGAATTCAAGAGATATTTGAGCATGGTAACTTTGCTTGGATTGTGGATGATAAAATGAGGATATGATCTCTTTATTTATAGGATTTCAAGATGGATGAATGTCCAAATTTGAGCAATGTGGGACTAACATTCATCCAATGATATGATGCCACTTGTCAAGCTATGAATGGATGATGGATGTGCAAGATTTGGGGTTTGTGCCAATAAATGCCAATATTTGAAATTCAAATTTGTTGAAATGACATGCAAGAGGGAAGGGAAAATGCAATAAATGCCACATGGCTCAAGGCAAAGGACATGTAAAAGGTTTTAAATGCCTTGTTGGATGTACATGTTGACTTGGAATTTTTGAATTCAAATTGAGAGAATATTCCAAAAGATGCCTTGTGGGGAAAATAGAGATTTAATAAATAAATTAAATCTATTTTCATGTGCAACTTGCATTATCTAGAAGATGTGACATGAGATGAGGTTAAATTAATCAAGGGTTAATTAATTTAACAAGAGATTAGATGATGTGACTTATTTGACTTAGATTTATGGTTTATTTAAATCAAATAAGAGGGGAATATGATAAGAAGCTAATTAAATAAGGATTTTGATTTATTTAATTAAAAGGGATGGTGTTAGATTGAATCAAATAAGGTTTTAATTTATTTAATTTAATGGATAGACTTTAGAGATTTAATCAAATAAATTGATTATTTAATTAAATAGGGATAATTAGATCAGATGGATTGATTTAATTAACAGAAGGAATTGACTTAATAAGATAAAATGATTTATTCAATTAAGGGATGAAAATTGATGAATTTAATCAGATGGGGGAATTTGATTAAATGGTTAGACCGAGGGATGATTCAGGGAGAAACGATGTTAGTAAGTCAGGATCGAATGCACGATGTTAATTAGTATATTTTACGTGTCTACAGGCTCCAAAAAGGGAATGATTATTTTCAAAAAAACTTTGTAACAAACTTTCAAAGTTGTTACAAAGTGTGTTTGTTTGAATCATTCTCATCCCTTGATATTTCCTTGATCCATGTGATCTTTGATTCTCATCCATTGATGAGAATCCTTGATCCATGCCTTCACCCTTCATTCCATATTGACCATTGATTGATCAAATTGATTTGAGCCCTTGTTTCTTCATTTGCACTCTTACAAATAACATCACCATTTGGAGAGAAATGGATCCATATTTAGATACCAAAGTTATCTTGTTGAAATTCATACTCACTTGCATCCATATTTAGCATATTGTTAAGCATTTTAGATTAATCTTCATCTATTTTAGCTTAAGCATCCATTAATGGCACCCATGTTAGCTTAGTTTACACTCATTTTAGCATATTTTATATCCATGGCTTGCATATTTGAACTTTTTTTCCATTTATCGTAACTTGCATCCATTATCATCAAGCATCTTAGCATTTAGAACTCATCTTTATCATGTTAAACTAGTTTTGCATCATGTTTCACACATATCTCATCTACTTCATCGATTTTCTTCAATAAAATCAATTGAAATAAGCTCATATTATCCAAGGGATTGGGAAAGGGTCTCCATTCCACATCAATGTGACACCACTCCCCCAATGGGATAAGATTCAAGGTCTTAGAATAAGTTTCCTTTATGTTTTTGTGTTGATTTCATGTTAGTTTAATAGTTATTTAGTTTCTTGATGATTTCAAATATCTCACTGGGATCATAAATTAGTGGATTAAATATTCCTCAAATCCGTATGGATTTGGTGTATTTAACCTATACTATGATTATAGTCACAACAGTCATCATAAACCTAGTTTACAATCAACTGGGAGTCTTTGAAGACCTTTAATTCTTGGATTTTCTATTGTATTGTGATCCTCAATCCTATGATAAGAGCTTCATACTCAGTGATGTTATTGGTACATGGAAAAGATAACTAATATAACTTAGGGATACAATCACCTTGTGGGGTGATGAAGAGAATGCCTACTCCAAATCCATGTTGTGTGTGTGAACTGTCAAAATACAATTTCCACTACTCCACTATGCCAAGGGTAAATACTGACTCATCAGGAAATTTAAACACCAAGGGAAATTTTGTATAGATAAGTTCCTCTACCAGTTGATTTGTGATAACTTGTCCCTTGATAGCCTTTTGATCCACATACTCTATATCAAACTCTATGAGGATCATCACCCACTTGGCCATGCATCCTGTGAGGGTAAGCTTTGGATAGGAAATACTTCAATGGATCTATTTTAGAGAAGCTTCACTTGGTGCAAAATCATGTAGTACTTAAAATTCTAAGAAGAAAATAGGTACAACTAGGAAATATTTTTCAATTGATGAGTAATTTATCTCATATCCATCCAAATTCCCACTGATGTAGTAAATAGCTCTCTCCTTCCCTGTTTCATCATGCTGAGCAAGAAGAGCACCTAGGGCTACTGATGTAGCTGAGATATAAATGAGTAGAGGATTTTTTCTATTGGTGGCATAAGGACAAGGGGTGTTAGTAGGTATTCTATGAGTTGTTGAAATGATTTGTTGCATTTCTCATCCCACTTGTAGGCTATCTCCTTGTGAAGAAGGTGAGAAAAGGGGTGACACTTATCCACCATATGTCCTATAAATCTTCTGATAGATTGCAATATCCCTTGTAAACCTCATAGTTTCTTCAATGTCTTTGGTGGTTCCATATCCAATATTTCCTTGGCCTTGGTTGTATCTATTTCAATTCCCCTCTATGACATAATGTATCCTAAGAGTTTTCCTAAAGTTACACCAAATACACATTTTTTGGATTCAACTACACCTTGTACTCTTCAAGTCTATCAAAGATTGGCCCTAACACCTCTAAATGTTCCTTCCTTGTTCTTGACTTTTCCAAAATATAATCCACATAGTCTTCTAAAGTCTTATGAATCATGTCATGAAAAATCAATGTCATTGCTCTCTGATAGGTGGCTCCTACATTCTTCAGACCAAATGGCATCACGTTCCAACAATACATTCCCCATGGACATGTAAACATTGTCTTATGTTGATCTTCTTTCGCTATCATGATCTGATTGTACCCTGAGAATCCATCCATGAGTGAAAACATTTGATGTCAAACAGTCAAATCTACAATGGTGTCAATGTTAGGTAAAGGAAAATCATCCTTGGGACATGCTTTGTTCAAATCTCTAAAGTCAGTACATATTCTAATGCCCCTAGTGGGTTTTGAGACTGGTACGAGGTTTGAAACCCACTTAGGATAATATATTGGTTTGATGAAACCCACGTTGAAAGAAGGTTTTGTAATTCTAGTTTGACCAATAAGGCTATATATGAATGCATCTTCCTTAATTTTTTCTTTACTAGTTTAGCATGAGGATAAACTCCAAGATGACGAACAACTACCTCAGGATCAAGGCTCGACATGTCTACATAAGACCACACAAAATTTCTCTTTCACTCTTTCAGGAATGTTGCCAAGTTCTTTTTCTCTTCATCAAGGAGTGACTTTGCATAGAAGGTGATTTGTTTTGCCTCCTTTGTCACTACATTGACTGGATTGGATTTCTCGACAAGAATTGTTGATTTCTCTTGATGTATTGCACTAAGGGGAGATTGAATCCCTCATCCTTGGGCACCTCAAAGAATTTTTCACCATTAAATGTGTCCTTTATTTTTACTATTTCATGATCAGAAAGTGCCACAATGTGGTTTTCACTTAAGGATCGAGACATGATTCTCATATTTTCTATTTTGTGATTGAGGAACTCATCATTTCCCCATAGTATGCTTGCATATCTAGTTCAATGTCAAAAATTGCTTTGTGGTCTCCATATGGCATATGGTTGTGAAGCCCCATGAACTTGGAAATAGCTTCATCATTTTTGAATGAACCCAAAATAGGTGGTCCTTGTTGGTCCTAGTTTATAAGTTAGGGATAGACTAGTTTCAATTTAGTGATTTGGCTATTGGAAGCAAAGGATGTAGTGGGATCATGAATATGTAGGTATCCTCAAATAGGTCTGTGATATCGAGGGGGAAGTCATCAATGGTATCATCATGTGATGTAGGTAACCAAGAGGAAGGTTCAACTTTTTTAACATAAGCACCCTTACCAAGAATGGTCACTTTACTTGTGGTACATCTAAGACCAAGATTCTTAGGTCATTTCTCAGGAGCAAGAGGTTCTAGCAAACCATTATTATTTTGTCCTAGCTTTTCATTCTTGTTGTATCCCCAACCCTTCATCAACTACAATCCTTTGTGTCATCTTCCATTGGAAGAATGGGCTTTGGTCTATTATCTTGATTTAGCAATTCTGATACATTTTCTTCATCAATAATTTCTTTGTTCAAATCTCCTCACTTTGTGAATGTGGTAGATGCTACCTTGATTGTCTTTGATATCTTTTCAATAGGTTGAGGCTTCCCATGAGATCTAGGGGAGATAGGAAATTCTCCAATTACAAAATAATCTTTCTTCAAGTTGCGGTCTCCACAACCATTGTCTTTGATTACTGCTTTGATATTAGGGATGTTCTGCAAGATGGGTCTCTTTGATTCAGAGGTGGAAGCTAGGGAATATGGGTCTACAAATGAGGAAGGTGTGGGCACTTCATTGTTCTTAGGCACTTGAGGGATCCTATAGTACTTTGCTTCTAGGTTCTTGCAATAGTAGAAGGGTTTGGGATCACCATGGATTGTGATTTCTCTATCATCATAAGGAAATTTGATGCATTGATGGTAGGTGGAAGCTATGGCTTGCATGGTGTGGATCCATGGATGACCTAGAAGGATATTATATGGAAGGTAAAGGTCAAGCACTTGGCAAGTAGTTTCTACAATTGTGAGTCCTACTTGGATAGGGATTTTAATTTTTCCTTTAGAAGTATGTTCTTGATCATCATATACTCTTATGGAAACCCCCTTTGCATTTTCAATAACATCTTCTGAATAGCCGAAGTTCTTGATAAGGTGAAGGGTACAAATATTAAGACTAGCTCCTCCATCCACCAAGACTTTTTTTACTTTTTTTTGTGGCCAATGTCATAGTGTGAACTAAATAGACTAGATCCATATAGATCAAAACCCTATTTAATTCTCTAAGCATTAATCCCAATAAGATATTCAAAATTGATTAAAGGTCAAGAACCCATTAAACTTTAACATGAAGAGCTTGAAAAAAAAATGGAAACCTACTTTAATACTCTAAATCTTATCCTATTAGGGGAGTGTTGTTGCATTGATGTGGAATGACAACCTTTTCCCAATCCCTTGGATAATGAGCTTTTTTCAATCAGTTTTATTGAACAAAACTAACAAAACCGATAATAGATGAACAAAACATGATAAAAGCTAATTTAATATGATGGTGATGCTTTCTAAATGCTAAGATGATTGATGAGATTGATGCAATCTATGCTAAATGGAGTTGAAGTTCAAAGATGAAAGTCATTGATGCAATTCAAACTAAAAGGATGCAAACTAAGCTAAAATGGAAACCATTAATGGATGTTTTAAGCGACTATGATCAATCTTTTAAACTAAAAATGCTAAATATGTATGCAAGTGGTTACGATTTTCAACAACATAAGTTTTCTTTAAAAAGGTGGATCCATTTCCCTCCAAATAGTGATATATTTATAGGAAAGCAAATGAAAAATCAAGGGCTCATATTGATTTGATCAATCAATGGTCAATAATGAAAGGAGGATGAAACATGGATCAAGGATTCTCATCAACATATGAGAATCAAAGATCACATGGATGAAGAAAAGATCAAGGGTTGAGAATGATTTCAACAAACACACTTTGTAACAATTTTGAAAGTTTGTTACAAAGTTTGTTTGAAAGAAATCATAACAATTTTGGAGCCAAATAGGAGAATATTCCTTTGGAATATTCCCTATGCAAATGGATGGAGAAAAATTAGCAATTTAGTTAATCAAAACTAAATTTGAATGTTCAAGATGGAGAATAAAGTGATATTCATTAATTTATTGATTTTAATAAAAAGGGAAATGCAATATGATATTTAATTAAATAGTTTAAATTTATTTAATTAAATAAGAGGACTTAGGGGTTAGATTAAATAATTTGTATTATTTAACTAAACAAGATGAAATGTTAGTGCGGGAGGAGGTGAATTTACCCAATTAAGTCAATTAGATTAATAGATGAACATGAGGCATTTGATTAATTAACTAGGTTAATTTAATCAATCAAGCAAAAAGAGGATGGGTTTAAGGATGAAATGATGTTAATATATCATATTCAAGTGTGTAGTATCATTCAAGACATTTTTAAGTGTCTACATTTTTCCCCTCTTTGAAGTGAGGTACCTGTTACGTTGGTTCAAAGACTAACACTTTTCGGATTAAAATTGTTGCTCAAATCAAAATAATTTTATTTTTTACTTTTTTCGGATGCCCCACTATTGCCTTAGTGGTAGATCCAAACACATTTAAAGCCAACTTAATTACCTAATTCATGATCCCAATAAGATATTCAATATCAATAAAATGAAGAAGCCATTAAAACTAACATGCTAGAACATGAAAGCTTAACAAACATCTATTCTAAGACATTGAATCTTATCCTATTGGGGGAGTGGTGTCGCATTGATGTGGGATGGTGACCCTTTCCCAATCCCGTGGATAATATGATCCTTTCTAGTCAATTTTATTGATTAAAATAGATGGAAAATGATAGAAAAGATAAATAAAAACATGATAGAAGCTAGATAAACATGATAGAAGCTAGATTAACATGATAAAATCTAAGATGTTTGATGCAAGTGTATGCAAACCTATGTTAAATATTACAAGATTTAAAGGTGCAATCCCCAGATTCCAAAATATACTAAATGAATGCAAACTAAGTTATCGTGGAAGCCATTAATGGATGCTAAGCTAACTATGCATGAAAATTAATCTAAAACGCTTTTAAACATAAAATATGGATGCAAATGAGTGTGATTTTTAATAGAATAGGTTTACTATTAAAAGATGGATCCATGTGTCTCCAAATAGTGATCTATTTATAGGAGAGAAAATGAGAAACCGAGGGCTCAGATCGAAAAGATCAATCAATGGTCAATAATGAAAGGAAGATGAAACATGGATTAAGGATTCCAATCCATGGCCAGAGTTGAAAGTTGACAAGGATCAACTAATTTAATCAATGGTCCAAATTAGCTTTCATCAAACATAGTTCCTAAGAATTAGAAAGAGGTTAAGAGATATTTTGGAGGAATGAGTGCACGAAGAATGTGCAAAGGAGGAATATTCTAAGAATATTCTCTTGCGAGTGGGAAGGTGAGGATAATTAGAAATTTAGATAATTAAAACTAAATTTAAATGTGCAAGAGGAGGAATAATATGATATTCATTAAATAATTGATTTAATGAAAAGGGGATGCAATATGATATTTAATTAAATAGCTTAGGGTTATTTAATTAAATAATAGGACTTAGGGATTAAATTAAATAATTTGACTTATTTAATTTAATAGGGTGAAATGTTAGTGCAAGAGGGGGTGAATTAACCCAATTAGGTCAATTAGATTAATAGGTGAAAATAAGGCATTTGATTAAATGACTAGGTTAATTTAATCAAGCAAGTGAAAAGAGGAAGGATTTTAGGATGAAATGTTGTTAATATATTGCATTCAAGTGTGTATATCATTTAGGACATTTTTAGGTGTCTATAGTTTTTATGAATGAGGACCTGAATATGTAAAGCTCGATTATGTGAAGTCTACATGGGGAGGTATTGCTCAGAAAATGTGAGAATATGAGGGGTGGCGATGTGTCCAACCATAGCATGGAATTGTTCAGTATCAAGGTTATCAGGTATGAATGATAATGATAAAGCCTTTTCTAGGATATCCTTATGGGTAAGAGATATTTTTAATAACTCTAGGATAGAGATTTGGGTAGGGGTCTTCTTCAATTGGTCCAAAAGGCTATAATCATTGGGATTTGACTTCAAGGGTGGTGCCCTAGGTTGTGATGGTGCTCCTTGGATAGTGAATTTTCCTCTATGCATGGTGACTGCACACTCTGCACTAGGTCTTTTGATTGTGATAATAGATATAAAATGATCACAAGATGCTACCACATTGTTGTAAACATGACCTACATTGTGGTGATCCTTCCTTTTGCCATTATCATTTCCCTTGCTATGGTCTGGCATCAAGTTCTTGTATATTTTAATGTCTTGATTTCTCGATTGTTGATCCATAGTTATGTCTCCATTATCAATAAGGTCTCGAATAACATTTTTTAATTTCATGTAACTTAATGTTTTGTGTCTATTGATTTTGTGAAAATCACAAAGATCCTCCTCTCTATACCATGGTGGTTTGAATTGAGGCTCTTGGTAGTTCTTGTAATTTTGAGAAGCGTGATGAGATTAGATTGTACCAATTTTTGCATGATCGCTTCAATAGGTTCCCTCAAAGGTGTGTACTTGTTTCATTGAGGGTAACTATTTCGAGGTGGTGGTCCTCTTTGATGGTTTGCATTGTTGATCATTTGTTGGTTGTTTTTTGGTTGTGTGTTTGGTTATTGTGTGCTTTGTTGTGGATTCATCTATTTTGGAGCATTTAACACCACTTCCGCGTCAACTATGCCATCATTAGTAATGTTCTTGTTTTTGGACCATATATGGGGTTTTTCATTGGAACTAGTTGATGGGCGATTTCCTTTGTAGGCTTGTGTTGCTCCTTGTGTGATGATGGCTCTTTCAATGTTAAGACCCCTAGGAATGAGTTCTTCGTATGTCAAGACACATTACAATTTTAGTTGGAAGGATAGGTTTGTTTCCACATTGGAAATAATGATCTTTATCTGTTGCTTTTTGGGAATTGGCCATTTGCATTTACTAGCTCTATGCCTCCATCGTTGCAATTTTTTTACAAATGATTCACCCTTGTTCTGGGTATTTCGTTCCTCCAAACTTACATCCATATCAAGATTGTAGGAGAAGTGTTCTACAAATCGATCTATTATTTCTTGAAAAGTTTTGATTCCAAAAGGTAGATGTGAGAACCATTCTATGGCTTGGCCTCTCAAATTATGTGGGAAAAGACACATCAAATAGGAGTCATTGTATGCTACTTCCATACGTGCCACATAAAATTCTTTAATGTGAGCTTATGGATTTCCACACCCTTTGTATTTGTCAAATTTGGGGATTTCAAATCTTGGCAGGAACGGTGTCATTGCAATGTTATGATTAAAAGGATATGGACATTGTTCTCATGCGGCTTCAATACGATGAAAGATAATCATGTTGCATTTTTAAAGATTAGCTTATGGATGCCTGACAAGAGGTAAACCCTAATATGCATGAGATGTTTCCAAGTGTTGTGACAACATGTGAGCATTCTGATTCTAGAAGGAATCGGAAGGAAAGATTGATCTTGAGCAAGACCTAAGTGTTTGGTGGTGGAGCATATGTGTTGTATTGAGGAATGGTAGATGAATTATATGTGGGATTTTGGTATGGTGGTGTGTTTGTGTTGAATGTATTGTATGGTGTATATTATGGATTGTTTTGATATTGTGGATTTAATGGTGATAATGGTGGTGGTGTGTTGTATGCTCCTTGCGAATTTTGGTTCAATACATTTTGTTACAAATTTACGTATGGTTGTTGTTGGTTGTAGTACAAGCCTTGTTGTTGTTGTTGTTATACAAGCAATTTTTGTTGTTGGGAATATTGTTGTTGTGCTTGTAGTTTTTGTTTGGCTTGTTCCACTTGCAAGGTTTGTTGAGCTTGTAATTGGGCTTGTTGTGCTTACAATTGGGCTTGTTGAGCTTGTTGTGATTGCAAGACTTGTTGGGCTTGTTGATATGCAATAGATTGTTGATGAGCCAAATAATTTTGTCCTTGAGGTGATGGAATGGTGTTTTGATTTGGGATATATTGGTTTGATTGAATGTATTGGCTTGATGGGATGTTTTGATTTTGTGGTGGATTTTATGAAATCATGTTGTGGGTGTCTTTTGATGGAGGATTGAGTTGATTTTGGTATTGATGTGAGACCAAATTTTGATTGTTGGACACTTTATTTTGATTTGGCACATGTTGAATTTGTTGTGAAACTTGTCCTTGATTTTCTTGTGTTATAAGTCCTTGAAAAATTTGGGATTGTGATGGGGGAATATAAGTTTGAGTCCACCCATTTGATTTTGCATTGTTTGAGGGATTCCTAAATCTCATGCGGCATACGATTTATTCATTTTTTTAGCTTGGATACCTTGAATCTGTTGTGTGAGCATTCTGATTCACGAGGAAAGATTGTCTTGAGGATTGTTTGGTGGTGGAGCATATGTGTTGTATTGAGGAATGGTAGATGAATTATATGTGGGATTTTGGTATGGTGGTGTGTTTGTGTTGAATGTATTGTATGGTGTATATTATGGATTGTTTTGATATTGTGGATTTAATGGTGATAATGGTGGTGGTGTGTTGTATGCTCCTTGCGAATTTTGGTTCAATACATTTTGTTACAAATTTACGTATGGTTGTTGTTGGTTGTAGTACAAGCCTTGTTGTTGTTGTTGTTATACAAGCAATTTTTGTTGTTGGGAATATTGTTGTTGTGCTTGTAGTTTTTGTTTGGCTTGTTCCACTTGCAAGGTTTGTTGAGCTTGTAATTGGGCTTGTTGTGCTTACAATTGGGCTTGTTGAGCTTGTTGTGATTGCAAGACTTGTTGGGCTTGTTGATATGCAATAGATTGTTGATGAGCCAAATAATTTTGTCCTTGAGGTGATGGAATGGTGTTTTGATTTGGGATATATTGGTTTGATTGAATGTATTGGCTTGATGGGATGTTTTGATTTTGTGGTGGATTTTATGAAATCATGTTGTGGGTGTCTTTTGATGGAGGATTGAGTTGATTTTGGTATTGATGTGAGACCAAATTTTGATTGTTGGACACTTTATTTTGATTTGGCACATGTTGAATTTGTTGTGAAACTTGTCCTTGATTTTCTTGTGTTATAAGTCCTTGAAAAATTTGGGATTGTGATGGGGGAATATAAGTTTGAGTCCACCCATTTGATTTTGCATTGTTTGAGGGATTCCTTGATGTTGAACCAAAGGTTGGGATACTTGATATGATGCCACTTGGTGTTGCGATGTTTGTGGCAAACCTTGATTTGGGACTAATTGATTTTGAGGATTACCTTGATTAACTTGATTTTGGGTCGATGAATTTCCTTGATGTTGAGGCACTTGATGTGGAACCATTTGATTTTGGGGATCAATTGGATGGTATTATGATGATTGATCTTGTAATGTTGTGTTCATTTGTCCTTGGAGATTGACTTGGGGTTGTTGAACACTAGGGACACTGGTTTGAACATTTTGGGTATTTGTTGTGTTTGAAGAGTATAGTTGGGCATGACATGTTGGTACCATGTTTATGTTGTGAGCATGTGATGTAAGTGGCATGTTTGGATGTTGAGAATGTTGAGGAATGGGGATTTTTTGGATGCTTGTGTTTTGAGTACCCAAATTTGTGTTGTTCCCTAGTCTTTGAGTAAGACCAAGTTGAGTTTTTTGTTGAGTTGCAAGACTAGATGGATCCATCCTAGAGGTTGAAGTTTTCTTTGGTACATGTGATGAGGATGGTTGTGTGATGGATTGAATGAAATTTTGGACCAAGGGTTGTGTGCTAGATGCTTAAGACCAAAGGTTATTCCCTAAGTGTGTTCAAATCAAATGAGGAAGGGAGCTTAGCTCCTTCTCTTTCCAACGCTAACATGTATTGGGTTGGATTCAATTTCATCATGGTGTTGATAATATGGTGGACCTTAGGATCTTGTTGCATCTCAAGTAGTTCATCTACAATAAGTTCATTGGGATTATCGATAACATCCTCTACTTGATATCTCGTTTCTTGTGAAGTTTGATGTGGATTTTGTGATGGATTTGTGAAACCTCTAAGATTGAATTCTTGCATTTCAAGGTTCTTTTGTTTTGGGTCACTCATGGTAGATAGATTTGTGTTTTTCTCCATGTATCTCTTGTGTTTTTACCTTATTGTTACCATAAAACTTGGATAAACCTTTAGAGTAGTGTGATGGGATTTATATTGTTGAAACTCTTGAGTTGATTCAGATTTTTAAAAGTGAACCTATAAGGGGTTTAGGACAAATGATGCTATGAATGATGAAAGGATGAATGATGTGGATGATAAAGAACTCTCAATTTTGGACAAAACCAGACTTAGGTTTTGATATGTGTTTGAGGAGGATGTTAATAAACTTGTAAATTCTAGAAGTAGACTTGTGACTTTAGGATAAATTTGTTCAAAAGGATGTGTGTTAATCCAACTAAATGTATGAAAAGGGATGTGTTTCCAAACATGTAGCTAAATTAGATGAAAACTTTGGTCCAGGAGATTGTTTGTCCAAAATTTAAAGTTGTTGGTGAGATGGTTTAATGTTTGGATGCCAATGTGTTGGTTGATGTTTGATCCTAATGTTTTAGACCTAAGAGGAATTTGTGATAAGATCAAGGTGTTGAAAGAAATGTATTTTCCTTTGAGTGTTTAAACCTAAGAGACTAATGATTGTTTGATGAAGGAACTTTGGTACGATGTTTGAAGGTGTGATATACCCAAAATTGTTTTAATAAAAACAACTTTAAGAATGCATTTCCTTGTTTTCCTTTGTTGTTGACCAAAATGTTTTGAAAATAGGACCAAGGTATACCTACTTTGTGGTTCAATTCTTAAAATTTGATTAATGTGATTTTTTTTACCACATGGAAATCTTGATTATGTTTGAATCTAAAATGTTTACAACCAAGCAAATTTATTTCCATAAAGTTTGAAATTTGTGAAAATAAAGATGCTAAATCTTAGTCCCCTAGGTTGACTTTGAAATAATGAGTAGAGATATGAACCCAAATACTAGGAAGCCACTAAGATATTGTTTTAATGAAAACAAGATATACTTAGGGACATACAATAGTATAGTGTTCTTCAAGTGTACTCCACTATATTCAAAGGGTTTAAAACTTTTGTAACAATGTTGATGTTTGCTTTTGAGTTTAAATTTCAAGTAATGTGTTTACCAACTCAATGGGTGAGGGGGATATTTCACAAACCTTCTTCCATAAGGTTCACTAGTTTAGCTCAAACAAAATCAGTGAATGACAACCTGGAGGAGTAAAGGTACGTTTCTTCATAGTAGGCTTACCTCAACCCCAAAAGAGTGATGTAATATGAATTTATGGAGGGGTTGAATAGGACATACCAAGGTCATGTACCACCTTGATAATCCTAGCTTTGTAAAAGAGAATAAACTCTCAAGCATTACACCTCAACCATAATTGGACGTGGTAAGAAACTTCTCAGAACAATGTTATTCCCATGCACTACTTTGAAGAAGCATTTCAAAAAACTTGGATTGGCCTATGGATATAAAGGTTTTTAATGACATCATGAACACCATAGGTATACTTCAGACGAGACACACCAAAGTCTCTAGCTTCCCCTAAGTGACCCATACGCTCGCATGAGAGTAGGCCCACAAGGTATAACATCTATAGATCTATGCTACTTACTTTCATTTTCGCATACTTTATATAGCCCTTCGGTAAACATGCTTGAAGGTTACCATGAGTTCTCCATTGTGGGATGTATCTCAAGGGAGGCCCTCTCTAATGAAAGAAAAAGAAATACTATTTCTCTTTACCCAAGATCGCATGAAGTGCAAGGAGAGAGGATACATAGCAAACCTTAGGTGATCCACAAGGTGTAAACCAAGAGTGTTTCTCTTCACCCAAGATCACACAAAGTGCAAGGGGAGAGGATGCGCACTAAGAGTTTACTAATCATAGCAAGAAAAGAAGACAAAGGTTCATTTTAGTGCACCAAAGATAAATGTTATGTTCATTTTAAGCACCAAAACTAAGTGTGAATTTATCTTGTTCAACTTTATAATCAAATTGAAGTGTGAGGATTTTTGGTTCAGTTTTAATCCAACTTGAAAATGCAAGCTAGAGTATTCATTGTTAAACCAAATTGAAGTGTGAATTGATTTTCAACCCAAATTGAAGTGTTATTTAACTAAAGCATGAAATTAAAAGGCTCTTAGATCATCCTTTTCACAAGTATTTAGAAATACTTTCAAATTTAAAAAAGAAAAGTGTTAATGAACACTTTTGCTTCACTCCATGCTTCCATGCTCCAATTTAAACCTAGAAGCTATTAGTACTAAAAACAACAAACACAAATAAAAAACTAATTAGGTTTAGAAATCAATTGAAATTGAAAATTCAGATTAACTTTGAAATTTTACCTCTCTAGATTTTTTGCAAGTGCATTGCTTTGTCAAACAATGGATTATGTCCCATCGAGTGTGCCAAATATGTGAACATGATTATGAATTAGACCAAATACAACTGAATTAAGCAATTAAATCCATCAATTAGCCTAATTAAACCATATTCCCAATGAAATTCTTGAATTATCAACTAGGAAGCCATGAAAAGATCAAATAACATGAAATGAAAACCTAATTAACACTCAAACCTCATCCCATTAGGGGATTGATGTTGAATTGATGTGGAATGATCAACCCTTCCCAAATTCCTATTGATTGAAAAAAGCTTTGAAGTGATAAAGTGATGCTCTAATGGAGATTTGATGATGAAAATGAATGCAAATTGATGAAATGCTCTCAAATATTGCTCTAAAAATGACTATAGCCTACTTGCTCTCAAAGGTTGTGAATGAATTGCTCATGAAGTGGAGGCTATTTATAGGAATTTTGAGTGAATCAATGGTCAAGATCAATTTGATTAATCAATGGATGCAAATTGATGAGAAGAATTGGCATGGATAAAGGATTCAATCTATCAGGGAGATTGAATAATCCCATGGATTGATGTAATTAATCAAGGGTTGCAATTGATTCAAGCAAACACAAATCCTAAAATTTAGGAGGAATGTGAAAGATGATTTCATGTTGGAGGGGAATGGTTTGAATTTGAATTGGAGGAATATTCCATGGGAATATTCCTTTGCAAGTGGGAGAAATTGGAGGGATTAAAGAAATTAGTCAATTAAATAATTATAATATTATTTAATTGTGCAAGATGAGAGAATTTAAAGACTTAATTAAACAATTAGCTCATTTAATTAAAAAGAGGGAATTAAAGATACTTAATTAAATAAATTAGATTATTTAATCAAATAAGAGGACTTAAGGAATTTAATTAAATAATTCATTTAATCAAACAGAATGAAAATTAACACGAAAAGAGTGAATTAACCTAATAATGTTGATTATTCGATTAATAAAAGAAATAATGAATTTAATTAAACAATTATGATTATTTAATTAAATTAACAAAAATGGATGAATTAAGATGAAAATGATGTTAGTAATAATTTTAAGTGTCTACAGAAGGCATTGATGTTATGATTGAATCAATAACGATTGTCACCAAATTTCCTACAAAAAAGAAAAACAATTATTTAGTATCAAATAAAACAAGAGGCATTTTTTCTCATCAAGCCAATATTTAACATGAACATTGTTACAAAGAAAGAGATAAAAATATTTGGGAGAAATTTTTTCCTATAAATTCCTCTAATACTAGTACCCTATAAGACATGTTTAGCATAATTGCAAGTGCAAAATATAAAAACAAAATCAAAATATGGGACTTGTACATTAGTTCTATGCCTTTCCTAACAACCCTTATTATAGACTCCAACTTCTTCATAGACCTTATTAACTACCATTCAAATTCTTTATGACTAATAGATGTCATTAATTAGCATTTACCAACCTTTTGTTATAAGTATTATCACCTTTAACCTTGTATATTATTCTTGGGAATGATGGGAATGATTTGAAATATGCAAATTGCTTAACTTCATGCTCAACTTTCCACCTTTACCATATACTCTATTCTTTTTATATTGAATCAAAAGAACAAATTACAGATCCAACCTGCCATGTATTCCATTCTCAACACTATGTGGGGTCATAAGTTGTTAGAATTACATTTTAGTGTAGAGGATTCCAAATTTAAACTCTTGAGTAGAGTCTAGAAAACCCATGGATTTTGCAGTGGGGAGAGGATTCCAGGGCTTCAAGCAGAGTGGATTGGGAAATGATTTTTCTAAGGAGGGTCCCACCAACAAACAACGAAGAGACCTAACTGTGAAGATTAAGATAAAGTTTTGTTGTGTGCCGCATCCAACAATCCCAAATAAAAATAGAGAAGCAAAGCAAAGCATATACCTCTGGACAGTCCCGAATGGAAATATATTATATGCGGGGGCCATGTAGCTTTCGGAGAAATGGAGGGAACACAAGGAAACACGAGATTGGCGTAAAGTGGGTGAATTATTTAACAAATAAAACGTACAGGAATGGTGTTGAGTGGTAGAGGAAGGGAGTGAAGGAGGACAAAGGACAAAGCAGGGGGTAAAGTCTGAGGTCTGAAGTCTGGGAGAAAGAGTTTAAAATTGTGGTGCTGTGCTGTGCTGTGCTCCCCAATAAGTAGCGTACGATGTTGATTAGAAGGGGTGCAAGTGCATATACTTATATGGTCATGTCCATTAGCTGGAGCGAGGGAGGCGGAAGGGGTCATCGTTCAATCAATTCATAACAGCGACTGGACATGGGCACGGACATTGCACGGACAGTATTATGGGATTGCAAAATCTTAAAATCTCTGTTCACTTGACCCTTGGCTTTCCTCAAGAGCCCCCCTGTACTGTGCACGGCATCCTCCGTGTCACCACCAAACATGCTTCCCGCAGAAAAAGCTTCAGTAAATAATGAGGGGGAGATAAAGGCATTCCAAGTACACATATATATTCACAGCGTACATTACGTGACAGTTATTTTTCCAGGTCTAAAGTGGCTCAAATACCTAACTCACGCGGGGCGGACTCTGTCACCCACCGTGTAATTTTAAGTCGTCTATATCGGAGATCTGTGACTGCCTTTCCCCAAAAATTCTCGGCCATATTTGGGCCTTGTTGTAAAATAGCTTTTATGCGTTATTACTAAACCAGGAGCTTGCTATTTTTGGCAGCGCATACAAATATCCGTCGCCTTTTACTAAACTAAACTGCTTTGGTAAAAGAGAAATGGATGGCCTCACGCTTTACTCATACGACGCCATTTTGTACCTACGAACACAAAAGACAAAGTAAAATCAAACCAAATGTTCTGAAACTCTTACCTATTAATTTTGTACTTAGGTTTAGGCCCACCTTTTTCTTTCTTTGTATATTTAGAGGAGAAAAACATTACGCGCCGTTTTCTTCATACATTTAATATGCTCTTGTGTTATGGACTATGCTTTTTGTTCCATGCGATTCTTTTCTTTCTTTGTATTGTTTCTAACGTAAAAATAAATAAAATTAATGGATTAGGAAATTTCTAAATTTTATTATCATAAATTTTAGATCTATTATGAGTTATATGTGTTTTCTAATTTTAAATTATAAAATATAAATACAATTTTAGGGGATATGATTTAATAGTTGAGCATCTTAATTTTTCACCTCTCAACCCTTGCTTATAACTAAGGTTTCAAGGTCACGTCATCAAATATGATGTCACATCAGCATGTTTTTTTGTTGAAGTATCCAAAAAGACCCAAAAAATAGGTAGACCAATAATTATGTATTAAATTATAATAGTTGTGCATTAAATTATGTTTTATCAATGTATCAATGTGGCATCACATGATTATTGCTTTTTAGATATAAGGAATGCATTTCTTTTAGTTATGGGGACTAATACCAATAACGTTAAAGTCACAACTACTAGTCAACAATATAAAAAAATTGAGCATTAAATCAACAAACACTATCATGACTATTGGAACATGTTCAACTACTAGGTCCTCTCTCCTATTGCTTGATATAATTATATTTGTGATTTAGTCTTCCAAATTTAAATTTTTGTATATTAGCTTGTGCACCAAAAAATTCAAATTAAGCATCTAGAATGTTGAATTTAGAGACAAGCCTTAATATGGTAGTTATCCATTGAAGAGATTGGAGATCATATCAAGAGCATTATTAGGTAGTTGTGTTTAAGTTGTCTCTATCACTAATTGACAAGTACTACACAGTCATTATGTGTATCAATTGTCTTTTATCTTCAATATAATAAAATCAACATAAAAGTTGATTCAAAGATAAGAAAGTTTCATAATTCAACCTATTATAATAAATTCTCATAAATACTTACCAACATCACATTATCTCAAAAACAAATTTCTTCTCATGTGCACAAATTTCAAAAATCTACAAAATTTAAATATAAGATCACAACTATATATACAAAATCATTCCACCTCATGAATGAATCACACATAATAGCATTCCAACATAGAGATAAGATAAAACACATGCTTGTGATATAGTTTATAATAAAGGCCCAATTCCAAATTTTTAAATCTAATCATTAAATACATTATAGAATTCAATAAAAAAGTTAATGATTTTAACCTTTCATATACTAATTAAAGAAATTAAATTTCCACAATCCATAATGATAAGAGAATATTTCTTCCGGATTAACTATATGTTAATTTTTTGCAATGTTCATTCAAAACATTGATGTAAAAAATTAACACACTATTAAATCCAAAGAAATACTGTATCTCTCTCTCTCTCATATACTTTATCATTTATCATTATGAACACATATATTTAAAATTAAACATAATATCTAATTTATTATTTAATTATTTGAATTTTTTATTTCTACATGTATACATCTAAAAATGGTCACAGTTAATCAAGCTTGTTAATTAATTAAATATGAATTATTTAATTAATCTTCTAAAGTCATCTACATATAAATAAATTTAATTATTTATTTATATCGTTCACTTCCTAATTCTTCTAATTTAATTAATTAAATAAGTTTATTTAATTAATTAAATAAGTTTATTTAATTATTACCATCTTCCATATTCCTCTTAATTGATTAAATAGATTTTATAATTTATTTATATTAATTATCATAAGTTTGAATTTTAAATTCAAATGATATACCTCTAAATACCTTTTTCACATTTAATTAAATATTCTAAATATTTAATTAAACACTTTCTAATTCACCACTCTACATTTAATTAAATATTCTAAAATATTTAATTATAAACTTTCTTCACTTCATATTTAATTAAGTATTTTATATATTTAATTAAACGTTTTTCTATCATCTTCTCACACATAATTAGATATTAAATATTTAATTATGGAAACTTCTAGATTCATTGTCACATGTAATTAAATAAATTTATTTATTTAATTATGAGATTTATCTTCAACTATCAACTAACTCCTCAAATGACAACTTTCCTTCAATTTTGAATGGAAAAGATTGCGCAGGAGGAAACATCTTTCTTTATTCTCTCAACCTTCCATCTTTTTCTCAACTTCCACAATCTCTCATCGTTCATCTTGTCAGGCTTGATTTCAACCGTCAATCTTTGCCAACTAGATTATTGCCTCTAAAACCCTATAAATACAGCCTCTTTGTGAGTTGAAAACAATCCTAGAATTTGTGAATTTAGTGCTATTACTATAGTCACATTTTAGTCAACATTTAGCAATCTTTTCAGGCATTTTTATTTCAAGTTCATAGCATCTTAGTTTTCACATCATAGCTTAATTCATTTAGGAAATAGACATGCATTTTGCATAAGCTCATTCTCCGAAGTTGTCATTCTAACAAGTTGTTGCTTACACCAACTGAGGGCCAGTACTTGCAATGAATCCTTGGAGATAGAGCACAATAAGAGGCTTTCGAAGGAGCTATTGTTTTAAGAGTTTTCTTTACTTTTCAATTAGTTTCCTTTGATTTAATGTCTTATTGGTGTGTTGGTTTATATCTCTTTAGTTAGATCACATAATCAAACACACACTACAATACTAAAGTAGATATTCAAACTATTAAATTTATATTTTAAATTCCTAAATAAAACACTAAAGAAATATTTTCCCTAAGATTTAATCTATAATATTACATAATACATATTTATTATGCGGAGAGATGTTCTAAAATAAAAATAAAGTATGGATCATTATGTCATGACAGTGTACATAAAAACCAAAATACAACCAATGGTTGGATAGAGGTTAGAAGGAATAAATCCCCTCTTGTTTATTACCTAGTGTTGCTTACATTTTCCATGAAAGGGGGAATTTGTGGGTAGGATGGAAGTCTCTTAGAGAAGGGGCATAATGGGAACACAACAAGCTAATGAATGTTGTGATTTTGTATGATAGTTTTAGTAGGATTTGTTGACATTGCAACTTTGTGTTGTCTTTCTTTGAAGCACCCCTTGGATCAAGGGCATGCATCGATGAACTTATTTTTTATCAATATTTATACAACACCTCTTATGAATAAAAAATAAATTAAAAAATATTATTTTGTTTATTTAATTAACCTTAATGTAAGTGGGTTACTTTCCATTACACTAGTAATCCATTGTTTATGTCTATAAGCGACAACTAACAATACCAACCTATTTTTATGACTTATTTAACTCTTTGTTTGCATTAATTATACCAATATTACTAATTGACATTACTAATGAATTTAAATTATTAATACAAATCATAAACAAAATTTTTACAATTAAACTCTTTAAACTAAACTTTGACGAAATCAAATATAAAACTAATTTTTATAATAGAATCTATTAAAAAATAAATACATATAAATATAATAATTTATTGATATTTTTTTAAAGTTTTAAAGTTTAATTAAAATATTTGTTTCATGCTTGAAAATATTATTTAGTCATTGAAATTATCTCATTGTACGATTGTATTAAAAATTATTAGAGTTTTAAAAAGAATTTTATTTTAGATTCAAGTTTTTTTTATTTATAGAGTAATTTATAAATCTTAAACCTCAAAACTTTATCATTGCTTCAACCCTCTTTGTTCGTGGACTTTCAACAACTGGAATACTCTCACACCCTCCTCTTCTCACAAAGTATTTGTTGCTGCATATCACCAATAGACTCTTCAATGAATTCCATCATAGGGAACATGATAAAAAAAAGAAAAAAAGAATCCCTATACATGTTTAATGGTTAGATAATAAGGTTTATTCTTTTTTAAGTGTGTTTATTAAATTTTAATTATTATTACCTTCTAAATTAATCAATAATTTAATACTAATATGAATTAATCCAATAAATGAAGCTAAGGTAAAAAATGAAGAAAAACAAGAAAGTAAAGTAGAAATTGAAAAATGAATAAAATAGAATGTTATGCACTTGGTAAGGACTTGTATAAGGATTAAAATGACTACATAGAGACCTAGGAGAAATTTGGAGGGTGTTGGAGGTGGTTCGTGCAAAAGGGGAAGGTCTACTATGTTAGAAGGAGAATGCCCTACTACCTATGCAAGAAGGGTATAAATGTCTCTATGAGGCATGCCTATTACATTGTAAAAAAGGCCTAAAACTGGAAATGAAATTGTTTGATGTGGGTTAAAATGTAATGAAAAGATTATGGAAATGTACATGTAAACATAAAAATGGAACTCCTACACCTATTAGCTTGATGAGATCTAAAGTTTGAAATTAAAGCTTGATTAGGTGTATGTCAAATTAGAGAGTTGAATAATGGTTTGACAACTTAGATTGAAGAAGAAATAGATGACAAACATAATAAGATACAAACAAAACACATCAATCAAAGGGGAAGAGAGCGTGCCATTGTAAACACTAGAATAATGTCACATTCACCGTCATTATTTCATCACTTATCTTCAACATACATCAACATTTCATTATTCATTTATCACCTATTATCCTTAATATATGATCAAATATTAATTAAATGATTCCTATTATTTAATTAATTTGAGTTAACATTATCCATTAGTTATTTGTTTATTATCTAATAACTATCAATTAATTTTCCAAATATTATTCATTAATAATTAATAAACATTATTTTCCACCTAATATTTAACTATAATTCATTAATTTAATTATTAAATCATCAAAATCCACTTCACCTAATTAACTAACAAGTTCATCTAGTCCACTTAGTCATGCTTTTAGTCACACTCATTAATCAATCCACTTCTCTCATTGATGCACCTAACTGTCTATTTCATGCAAATAATCAACTCCTCCCAACTCACTCATGCATTTACTTAACTATTTCATGCAAGCAATTAACTCACTAACTAATGTTATTTACTCACCAATCAATTTGAGTTGAGAAATATTATTATTTCAATTAAAAATTAAAATAATGTGCAAACTCTTCTAGATGCTTGCCACCTCTCCTCATCAACTCCCTCAATTTTTGGATTAGGTTTGTGATCCAAGGTTGAATCCCAACCATCCATCTAGTTCTCCAAAAATCTATAAATCAAATGTATCATTCATCATTTTAATAATCACCCTTTATGCATCTATACTTTGTCAGTATTATCATCCAAGGAATGTAGTTATTATGCTAGCAAAATGAGCATCCACACTTATTACAAGTATATCTTTAGATGACACTCGATTTGAGGTTTGCATGAATAGAGTTAGGTGTTTTAATTATTTTATTGTAATGATTTTTTATTTTATCTTTTAAAATCATTTTATTAAGGGGCATTATCATCTCACCATCTAATATTTCATTATTTCCTCCACATATCTTGGAGCATATCACTTTTTTCATATATTTTAATCCATTTATTGCTTACTATTTTTCTTTTTCTTTTAAAAAAATGTTACTCTGAACATCATCTCAAAGAGGGGAAAATATAAACACTAAAATAATGTTGCATTTCCATCATTATTTCATCACTTCTCACCAACATACACCAATTTTTAAATATTATTCATTTTTCACTTGTTACCCTTAAGATATGATGATATAATTAAATAATTCCTATTATTTAATTAATCTGAGTTAACACTATCCACTTGCTATCCATTTATCATCTAATAATTATCCATTTATTTTCCACATATTATCCATTAATAATTAATAAATATTAGTTTTCACCCAATATGCACAAATTATTCATTTATTTAATAATTAAATCATCAAAATCCACTTCACCTAGTTAACCACCTAGTTCATCTAGTCCACTTAGTCATGCTCTTAGTCACGCTCATCAATCAATCCACTTCTCTCACCCATGCACTTAGTTAACTATTTCATACAAATAATCAACTTCCCTAAATGCCTTGTGCATTTAATTAATTGTTTCATGGAAGAAAATAACTCATTGATCAATTTTGTTTACTCACCAATCAATGAGTTGAGAAGTAATAATTATTTTAATTAAAATTTAAAATAATATGTAAACTCTTCCATGCTTGCCACCTTTCCTCATTATCTCCCCCAATATTTGGATTAGGCTTGTGATCCAAGATTGAATCTCAATCATCTATCTGTTTTTCAAATTTAAATTTATAAATCAAACCTATCATTCACCATTTAAATATCATCCTTTTATGTATCTATACTTTGTTAGTTTTATTATTCAAGGAATGCAGTTGTTATGCTAGAAAAATGAGCACCCACATTTATTATGAGTGTATCTCCACATGGCAGTCGATTTGAGGTTTACATGAGTAGAGTAAGGTGTTTTGATTGGCTAATTTTAATGCTATTTTATTTCTTCTATTTTAATTGTTTGATTTTAAGGGTTATCATCATCTCAACATCTTGTCTTTCATTATTTCCTCCACATGACTAGGGCATATCACCATTTTCTTCATATCTTCTATTCTGTGTCTTCCTAGCTACTTTTTTCTTTGAAACAATGTTACTTCAAACATCATCTCAAAGAGAGTCAAAATGTAGACACTAAAATAACATCACATTCACCATCATTATTTCATCACTTGTCATTAGCATACACCAATACTTCATTATACATTTATCATATGTTACCTTTAATACATTCATGATCATTTAATTAAACAATTCATATTATATTTAATTAATTTGAGTTAAAATTATCTATTTGTTTTCCTTAAGACTTATATTCACCCTCTCAAATGCCACCATACCCTTACTTTATAGTTCTCCCCAAAAACAATATGAAAATGCTCTATACTTGTCTCATAATGGCACATTCTAAGGTGTTATACCATTAAACTTGAGAATGCCTACTTAGTTGCCATTCTCTATGTGACTCACAAGTAGAATTCCTACATTCTCTTCATGGTAGCCTTGCATTTTCCATTCTCATTGAAAGTCATAAGTATCAACATTGCCACTAGTATTTATTTATGTCTACTATTTATGTTTGTTGTAGTCAAGAATTATAAATATTGACATTGCTACTAATATTTATTTAAGTTTATTGTAGTTTAGAATTGTAAGTATCAACATAACCACATATACTTATTTATTTTTATTGTTGCTAGAAATTATAAGTATCATGAGCATTACCACTAACATTTATTTATATTTGATTTATTCAAGAATTATAAGTATCAACATTACCACTTAAATTTGTTTATTTGTTGTAGTCAATATTAGGGCAGTTGCCTTAATAATGATATAACATTATTACATTAAAAGCTGATATCTATTTAAGGTCATACATGGTAGGGCTATATAATTGAATTCCTTCACTATTTGATACATCAATAAAAAATATATATAAATTAGTATTTTAAAACAATAATTTTAATTAGTTGGTAGGCTTTTCCTTATGGACTTTCAAACCTTAAAAATGTAAGAAAAAAGTTGTCTCACACCAAAAAATATCATTTAATCACCAAAACTACCTCACTTCATAAGAAAAACTATTCTTCCAATTATGATCCTAAGTACATAATTTGACGAAGATCCGTGATATCAAATAGATTTAAATGTAATAACAAACCCACTACTCTTAACAATAAAGATTATATTCATTACATACACATGATATAAATATACATATTCATACAAATGTGCTTGGTAAAAAAAGAAAAAATGATTAAAAAAAATCAACAACCATTGTACAAGAGTTTGAATGGAATTCATATATATTCCTTTCTTTAAATTCTGCATTAGGGTGGCCCTAATGGAACCCCACACACAAGGAAAAGAAAAGTACAAGTCCGAATGCATCCCAAGGTTGCTCAACACCAAAGCAACGAATTCTATAGGTGAAGGAAAAACAAAGCATAACTAATTTGGGTACAATTGTTGAAAGTGAGCAACCAAAGACAAGCAAGTAAGTGCACCCAGAAATAGTCAACCTTGCTCCACACGTGTTGTGCATTTTCTGTTCCTCCTCCAATGGGGAGCTAACCCTCCCCGTTACCGTAAACTGATCAAACTGGAGTGGCGATAAAAGCTTACGTTTACGGTAACAAAAGTGAGCGAGAGGCAGAAAGGAAAAGTTCCCCCTTAAAGCAATGGGCATTTAAAGTAGGGAAGGTGCACGTGATACATAAATACGTTTCTGTCGTAAGGGGTGGACGGCGTGGGTGAAACCCTTGTTTTTAGGTAAGAATGCCATAAAAAGAAATGTATGTAAATACATGTGTATGATTGCGGCACTCATGAAAAGTACAGGTACCAAATTTAAGCTTCCCTACCGACAAAGCATAGCCCTAAAATTGACTTGACTTCAGCTAAACCACAAGTGTTACAATTGGTCATTTGGCTGTTGTAGGGTTCTTTACATAGACATATATCCCATGTTTTGTCCATATTTGTGGGGCAGGTGACCCTACAGCTTCCGGACCATTAATAGAAAGCCAAAGCAAATCTTCCCACATATCCCATGTTTTGTCCACATGCGCACCCTTGACAGACACAGCAGAAAGCCATTGTTTTCCTGATGAATAAATTATACACCACTTTTTGGCTCTTTATGCACACCATTATGAGAAATTGTTGTTGTTTTTCTCTACTTTAATATTTGACTTACTTAATATAGGTAAAGTTTTTCGTATAATGACAAGAGAGAATTATCTAGGAAAGCACGATTGCTTTATTGTAGTATTAGTGGATGATTTATTGATTGCAAGTGGATAATCCAAATGAGGTGGAAAAGAGGGGTTCTATTCGTATAAAAAATCTAGAGGGGTTATGAATTATGGTCCATTCAATTATTATTTATTGCTTTCCCACGAGGGGACAACAATTATATTCGTGGTACTCATTATACCAAGAGAACTTTTACTTTTTGGGATGTGAATGCTTTCATTGTCACTTTAAATTGCAACCGTAGAAAATAAGCTACTTATGCTTTACACACCCATTCTTGTCGCTTTCTTTTCATTTTCACATTTGTTGTTTTGGATCGAAATGGACTTTCATGTTCCAAAAGAGGCCAAAAGTGTTTTTGGATCATTCATCCACCTAATGCAGGTGAAAATCATCATTTTTTTATTATAAATAAAGTAAAATTTAACAAATTTAATATGCATGTATTTTTTAATTATAGATAAGTGAAATTTAACTGTTTGGTATAAAGATTCCTTATGGTGTTCAATATCTTTGGAATTTAGGGATTATCTGGGAATTATTGTCAATTTGGGTCATGTTTCATTAAAGTCAGTTCAGACTTCTAATCATGCTTAGTGCTAATAATATTCGTATCGTACGACTAATTAGGTAAGCAAATGTCTCATAACATACTTATAATGATATTTTATATGATTGCATGTGGCATATTAAGGTTTAAGAATAGTTTTGTATAAATTGCATTATTATAATATTATTTAACTTAGTTGTAATAATACTTTAAAAAAAATCTCAACGCACTCTTATTGAATATTTGTATGTGGCTCATTTACATAGACTTTAATTTATTGCTACAGTCAAAATGATTCTTTTTATATTCACATTCTTTCAAACATCAATGATGATTTCACACAAAATGATTCCTCATCTTCTCATTATTTTCAAACATTAGTGATTCCATAAAGTTAGTTTCCTAGTACACAACATTTTAAAGACATGAGCCCCAACATTGCAAATTAAATAACGATGGCGTGATGTCACAACAAACCGAAAAAAATTAAAATAAAAAATTATGTGTAATGCCTTTTACTAAAAAACTTTATTATGCCTCATAGCGAATGCCATAATATTCAAAGTCAAGACTTTGTACTATCTCGTGAGAAACCTATGATTGCCTTCAAGAACACAAAACTATGAGAATTCTTATAGATATGTACGTCAAAGTTACTATTGCTAGAAAATTATATTATGGTGACATAATAGATTGAATTGAATAATATAATATTCATATCCATTTCACGAAACACATTTGACATAATATTCAAAGAAAATTCTAACACCTTTACAAACAAAGAGTTACTAGAATTTCTAATTATAAGAGAACAAAACCATTACTTTCCTTTGAAAGGTGACATGAAGCATGAGAGATATCCATGATACTCCCTTCAAATCCTTAGTATTCAATAAAAAATCAAGACCATACCAATAAAATTAACCATTAATAAGTGTGACAACAACATTAATAATAAAACACTTCTTGTATTATTATTGACAAATTACCAAATTTAACTTAAGAGTAACATGAGGATAAAAACTATTAAGTTTAAACATAGCCATTATGTTAACCCCCCTAAAGGACTATATTTTTCTTGAAAATTTATTAATTAATATTTTCAAATAGAATTGTTCAACTAAATAATTTCAAATATAAGAATTGATTCATTTTTGTTTTTTTATTTATGTTTCAATGATTTTTAAATCTTTAAATGACTTTGATGAGATCAAAAATTTAAAGAATAATTCTTGTTTTGAGAGGTTTAGTTTATCTAGAGTAATGTCAACTTGATTAATTTTTTGACATAACATGACCTTTGAGAAATGCATGTAGATAGAATTAATAAGTTCCATAATCCTTTCTAAGTTTGATTAAAGTGTGTAAGGAATTCACAAAATGTTCCAAATGTAGAGTTTTCTAATACACAAATAAAGACTTGTCATTAAAAGAAGAATTATTCAAGTTTGTACTTTAAAGAGAACTATTCATGTCAAAACTTAAATGAGTTTTTTGGATCTCCATACTGATATGCACTCATTCTTTTATGCTACAAAATATATTTTTGAAGAATCATTACTAGTTTGTGTTGAACACACAAAAGTATTAAGAGGGGGGTGAATTGGTACTTAAAGAAATTCTTCACTTCCAACAATAGTTAATCAAATGTAAACAATTAAAGCATGATCATAAGAACACATAAGCATACAACCATAACACCAAATTTGTGTGGAAAACCCTAGAAGGGAAAAACCACAGTGAGCAAGTTGCTTGGATCTATTGTCCAAATCCAACCTCACAAATGAAAACAAGATTTACAAGAAGTTTTATGGGGGTGCTACCACAATAGTCTGTCTCACTTTTGAGACATCTTGATTTTTGCTTGAAATCACACATTTTTAGAAAAACTAACGATTTAAGCCTTGAGAGGTTCCATCTAAAAGGTTTTAATTGAAGAGGGTTAGATAAGACCCCCTTAGATCAAACCCCCTTGGATAGAACCCCTCTAGTATAAAATCATACCCACAATAGAGTCTCCTTCGCACCTATCAAAATGCTGCAAAAAATACTTTTTATTTACCTTTTGAGGGATTAAATAAAGTCATTTAAAAATTATATTTTGCAAGATTGTAGCCCTCGAAACGATCTTTCCAACAAGTATAGTTTTTATATGTTTTCATTTTATAAAGTATTCAATTTTTAACTTTTATTGAACATAGGTTTTTCACTGAACATCAAGTTCTTCATTCTACAGGGGTGGAAAAAATAGTAAACCATTGTAAAAAAGATTCAAAAAATACCCTTTCCCTAGGTATTGATGTCCTTGTTTCACCAAAAAAAAAAAAGATTTCTATATATACACAACAAGTTATGTTTGACAACATACACCTATGTCCAAATTATAGTTACATGACTTAAAAAATTAATTAAAAAAATAAGAAACAAAAAATTATGAACAAATATTATTGCCCTAGATATTGATGTTAAGAATCTATATTTTAAAAATTAGAATTTTATCCTTTTTAGAAAATAATTTATGTTTAACGACATAAATATTACTTTATGAAAATGTTGTTTACTATTTAAAACTAGTTATTAAATCATATGTTGAAAGATTCATGATTTATTTCAGAAAAAAATTAAAAAATATATTTAGAATTTGCACACAAATTTCCACAAATCACTAGTCCACATCATCTTCAGATTCTTAACAGTTTAGCTACTATAGGTCTCAGAAGGTAAAGATTTGGTTAAAAAAGTTGATATAAATGTCCCTTGGCCAAAAAGTGAGACACAATATTGTGATTTCACCCATGGGCTACAACCCAAAGGAAGCTACAAATCCTTAAGTATTACAACACTTACAACCAAGAATGAGGCTACAATCTCATTACAAAGAAATTGATCTAATTCTGATATTTCTTTCACAAAAGAAAACTAGAACTTTTTGCTGATCTTTCCAAACTTTGCAATACTATCTTACTTTTGCACAATCACTCCATCAATATCCACAAGATCAAAATACCTATCCTCTATCACCACAACTAACTCCAATAGCAACATCACTACTGAGCTATCATGCCTGAACTAATCTCCACATTTCATTATCAAAATAGTTTTTGCAAATTCCTTATTTGCACATTATCTTTTCAAACATACACCATACACTTGCACACCATTTCAATAAATATGATATTTTATTTATATCCTTTGCAAGCTTAAAAAAATTTCTCCTTTGTCGGCTAAGATGAAACATATAATATGAGACGTGTAATAGCTATGTATGTTAGCCCCCAAGACCTCTATGGTAGGTAGAAATAAAATGTGGCACACACTAGGAGATAAACAAGACCTATTTTTCCTTAGCATACATTTCCATGCTAACACATGCTTCCAAACACCTAGTGCAAACTTCTTAACATGCCAAGTCAGCTTGACAAACATATAACCTTCCATGCATTAGCTTTGAACCAAAGGCGGTACCAGAGAGACCAAACAACATCATGCAAATCACTTCATGATTATTATATGGCTTTCCAAAAATTCTTCTAAAATTCTTTTATCTTTCAAATCATTTCATTCTAGTACAAACACTTACTACCCAAAATATCAGTTCCAAACCAACTACGATACAAGAGAAGATCAAATATCAACTTGTGGTTCTTATAGAGAACACTATGAGGCCCAAACATGCTTCTCCTAACCTCTTTTCTTAGTTTCAAGAAAATACTTGTTGGTGCAAGTCATTAGATTATCAATTGACCAACCTTACAAATTGCTGGAACACAAACAACACATGGTCACATACATAATCATTGGTGGTGAGCCATACCACATGAAATTTGAATTGAGAAGACACACTATCTATATGAATGTAAATCCAAAAGCGTAAAAGATAATATGGTGAAGTGCGGTAACATTTTGTTCTACCTTAGGCAACCATTCTTAGGGACTTGTCTTGTCCTTATTATGCTAACTTTGGAAAACTTTGTGGTAATACTTATGCACTAAAACTTGGAACATACATACCTCATAGCTAAATTGAGCTATCCTCCAATCCATAGAGCACAAGTTCATCTATGGAGAAATGCAGAGCATTTGACTGAGCTTCTGTAGTGCAATTCTTTATGCCTTTGATGGTTTGAAGAGTTATACATTTCTCTTCATACCCCATGCAAAATCTTTCATCAAAAACATAAGTAACAATATATTACTCATCAATTCATGAACTTTAGAATATAGGGTACACACTTCAAAAGATAAGGTACAACTATGTATAGATGATACTAATCCAATAAACATCACAACTCTTCATTAAAGACTACTTCTTTTGCAATGGCAACATAAGTTGACATTAATGATAAAACACTAGAACAACACATTTGCAACAATCTCCCCCTTTGTCATTGATGACAACACTTATAGATGTTCCATTTTCTCTTCCCCTTTGACATCAAGGGAAAAGGGCAACGACCTACTTCTGTACACACCAAAAACAATAGACTCCCCTTGAGAGATAGCAACAGTTAGTCCAAAAAGGATATGTTGGTAGAAAAATGGCTATGTTCTTCAATTTTCTCACTATATACATTGTTATGGTGGCCTATTTATGTAAAAAGCCATAACTCATCAAAATATTATCTTTCGCACACTACTTTGGCTACAAAATTTTGTCACAAAATTGTGTCTTGCATCAAGAAATACTTAGCTTAATTTGATGGAAATATTTTCTTGCAAATTGACTTTAGCCAAGTCAAGGTGCTATCCCACTATTTCTTTTTAGAGGTCAAGATCAAGACTTGGCTTTCCAGTTGCACACAAATGTCTTATGCTTCTTCCAAAGAAGATGGTGCATGATCTTTTTGTGCAACCCTTTTTGCTTCTATTAAGAACACCGTTAGTGAGGCTGACCTTAAGCTCACCACTTCCCATAGTTGTTTTACCTGACCTCTGATATGATCCCTTTGATCTTGTGCATGTTGTATTTAGGAGAGCATTTTCTCTACTTGTGCCCTTATGACACCATCATTATCCTACACCGGATCATATGTGGTAGCCATATTTGTGATCTGTACTTCCATTGCATATATTTGATCCTTGAGATTCTTTGTGGCAGCAGGCCATTGTAAGAAAAAAAGATACAATACCTTTACTTCCTTCATACATTTCTGAATATCTTTTATGCTTACTTGTATTTTGTCATGTGTCAGGTTGGCACATTTTTTCAGAGGCTTTAGACAATATACTATTACTTATATTTTTCCCAACTTGCTTCTCTAAATATGAGGAATGTTCTTTGAATGAGTCCGCTAATTTAGTCTTAATTTTTGAGTGAGTGGCAAAGAGGAATCCTTTGCATTAGGAATTTCTATTTCTAAAATTTTGATTGCCTCTAGAAATTTTTTTGCACCTTCCAGCTCTTATAGCTGCAAGATATCTTCCCTTGTAGAGGAGTGGAAAATGTCACCAAGTTGAAATTTCTAAAGAGGTGGGATACTAGACAAGTTAACTTGCACATCAAACACTAGCAATCGTGGTAGCTACAGAGAGATCACAAGTTAAATCCATTTTTGTTGTGCTAGAAACTCCTCGATGGAGTCAATAGGAGAGACAGATGTAGAGGCCCTTGGATTATCTTGCATACCTTGCTCTACATGTTGATCAATTATTTCTAGAGGATGACTATTATGCCCAACATTATGACTAAAGGAAGAATTTCCTTCATATTGTGTAACATGATCTTCATGATCCTCTTGTGGATCTTACTGATCAAAGTTATGCAAAGGAGATACAGTAATGTGGGGTGGAGACACATGTGGTTGCTCCACACCCTCAAAAAATTTCACTTCTTCAAGGATTTTATTTGTTACTTCTTTAGTTTCCTTTTGAATCGTATCTTTGTCCTCCTTTTTGGGTAAAAGAAAAAAGTTGGGTACACGAAGAGGGGAAGTTTCGGCCAAAAAAAATTTCTCGCAGAAAATGCGTACGCGTTATTTTAAAAATGTGTATGCGTTATGCTTCGGGTACCCGAGCCTAAAAAATGTGTATGCACTCAAAAACGCGTACACATTATAACGCGTACGCATTATATAATGCATACACATTTTATAACATGTAAAAATTGATTATTTAAAAAAAAAAATTAGAAACGCATACGCGTTTCTCAAAAATATTTATTTTTTAAATAATCAAGGAAATAAAGAACACATATGTGTTTTATAACGCGTACACATTTTTTAAAAACACGTATGCGTTTTTAAAATTCAAAATTTCCAAACCACATGCTACCTCAGTTTTAGGATTGGGAAAGGCTTGGCAATCCGAGCCTTAGCCTTTGACCTGCAACTAAAAAACTAAGGCAGATTGAAGAAGAATGTCCAACCTTGACAACATGGTTGATGGACTTCTTTTCTGAATCAATCTATAAAATTAAAACCCATTAGAGAACACGATGTTTAATTTCCAAATATATAATTTTTATTTATATTGGATTACGTTTGCTATTTTTTAATTAATTTCTAAGCAAACTAGTCCTTAAACTTGAAATATCAGGCTTTTTTTTATTTTTTAATAACTATTTTTTGGTTAAGTTTTTTGTAAAAAAAATTATATGGCATCAAACTTCAGACAATTCTCTACACAATGAAAAAAAAAGAGTAATTTTTTTTTGGTTTAGGTCCAATTATGTTGTTCGTACACGTTGATTTTTAAAAACAACAATTAAGGCCAATAAAAATTTAATAAAAAAAAATTCAACAAAAAATTACAAAAAAAATTCTAGATCAAACCTCATGTTGTTAGCTCTCTTTTCCCAAAAGGAATTAGCAAAATAATTTTATCTTGGTCAAAAAGTGTTGTCTGTACATGTGCTTGGTATTGTAAAAAAATAGGGACTTATAAAAAGTGGTTTTTATAGATCCCTATCCAAATTTAACTTCTATAATCTGGGTATTTGAATAATTTAGATATTTGGAAACTAGATTCAAAATGATAAATTTCATATTACTGATTTTTTTAAGATTCATTGTGTAAGTGCCTCAAATTTTTAATTCAAGTGTGACAAATTCTGAAAAATAGCAAAAGCACTTCCACTTTTTGAGCTTTTTGTGTACCCAACTTCTTGCATCAACCCTTTCCATGCTCATAAGGACATCTAACCTATGCTTTTTCCTTAGCTCCTAAGATTTTTATTGAGATATTTTTCTTTCTCTTCTTGAGAGATAGAGGATCCAACTTTGTCAAGAGCTTGTTGTCTCAACTCTTCATCCATTTCTATGGCCTTTTCTCTTTTCTACCTCAAAGTGTAAGCAAGAATCTCCAAAAAAATTTCAATAATGTTACTAAGAGACACATTGTATTTGATCGTGTACATTACTATTGCCTTCTCAATAGTCTTCTGATCTATAGGAAGTACATCTGGATGAAGTTATGTAGTTTCCTTCAACATACCATGATGTACAATCCCATTGAAGATTACCTCTAATTGGAGAGGCTCATGTGGAGGTTCCACCAAAGAAATTTTCTTAGTCTTCTTTTCTTTCCTCTTCATCTTAGAGGTACCTTCCTCTTCTTCTCCTTCATCTTCAATTTTTTTTTGAATCTTCTTTCTATTAGTAGGCTGCTTAGGCCTGGCATGCTTCTTCTCTGTAGTTTTCATTTGAGCCAAGGTTTCTGATGCAACTCTTCTTCTAGTAGAAACAATTTAAGCTGATGTTGTGAATTGTGGAGCACTAATAGTTCCAAAAGCTAATCTGCCAGACCTTCTTGGAATTTTCTCTGGGATAGTTTCTTCAAAGTCTGAGGGAATATCTTGAGGAGCTTGGAGGTAGTTTGGGGTGCCTTCTTGGTCAACTATGGAATGCCCAATTTTTGAAATGGTTTTTCTATCCTCTTTTCATGTGTTTCCTCCATATTCTTGATGATTATTTTGTCCATAATTTCTCTATAGTTGCCAAATATTTCTGTAGATTGATCCTTAGGCTTCCTCAACAAGTTTTCAACATATGCCTTATTTTTTATAGGTGAGACCTCATATGGAAACTTTGGAATCCAAGAAGTTCTTGCTTCCATAAATTCTATGTAACAATAGTCCTTATCAATAAGAAAGGAAATTTCATCCTTATACTTCCTCACCATATCATAGGGAATTATCTCCATATCTTGTATTTTTTCTTGCATATTCTTAAAGAACGCCCAATGTTGCAAGATTTCCTATCTCTAAAAACCCTCATGTGAGATTTGATTTGGGCACCAATTAGAATATGTTGTTGTCATACTTTTCTCTTAAATCTAGGTAATTCATTCAAAAAATAGAATGCCAAAAAAATGATTAAGGACACACCTAAAATTATATCCAGTGTCCTTGGTTCTCTTAAGGTTGTTAAACAATTGTTCCCTCAACAACTCACACAAATTAAAATATTTTCCTTCTTTGACCATTTGGTACTTAGTGTGAATTGTGATACCAGTTGTTGAACCTTCTCTATTTGTGAAGTATATTGTGTATGCAATTACCATGGAGGCATACTTAACCCCTAGATCAGTTATTTCATTGAAACTTAGGTTTATTTTATCTAATTTTTCTCCAATCAACTTAGTAACTCTATCATTTTTTATTGCTTTCAATACAGGTACTAGACCAAAAGAACAATGCTAGTGACAACCCTAATTGCATCTTTTGTTATATGATAGGGTTTTTAAAGTAAATGAATTCTTCATGGATCTGACTCAGAATAATTCTTACCCATTCATGGTTGTCATATTAGTCAGCGCCGGTATTGGCATGGTGTGATGGTTTATAGGTGGCATTGTTGTTCTTGCCACCAAGGTTCAAACCCCGTTGGGGCAGTATTGTTGATTGGTTGTATCCGGTTCATAGCTCCGGTCAAAAGCGTTTACCCCTTGAATAAAAAATATTAGTCAGGGAAATCCTTCCACACATCTAACCCAAGTTTTGTCGCCACATTTGCAAACCCTGGTTTGTATTCGATATCATCCAATAGGGTTTGCCACAATTCTTCAAAATTCATATGATCAATTTCATTAATGGTGGCATGAATGTAGATTCTCACATCTTCTGTATACACCACACCTACAAGGACCTTGGAGAAAGAACCATCCTTATCCACCTTCATTTCTTTGAATGGATATTTCTTATATTTCGACCTTGGCATCTCAAAAATTTGAAAAAGCTTGGGAGTATCCATCTTCAAATTGAAACACAAGGGTTTTGATACTTAATTCTAGGGTTTCACACTAGCTCCAACTATATTTCTCAATTTGCAAAGACTCCATGCAAATTGATTGCTACACAACAACATTGAACTATGGTTTCACTCCTTTTCTTTTTGCTCTTCTCAATTTTCTCAATACTTTGTAATCAAATGCCTTAGAAATGAATGAAAAATGTTTATGTAGTCATCAATTAACTTGAATTTATACATTTATTTCTCCTTTTCTAGTTAGGTATATCAGCTCCTAGAGATATTTATAGATTCACAAAGATTTAAACCCATTTAGCAATCCTTTGTGATCCAACTATTCATTCCATAGTTTTGAGCTACAAATTCTAACTTGCTTAGCAATCATATTCTTCAGAAAAAATATTAAAAACCAACTTGTACACTATAATATTCAACATTTTATCCTTTCTAGGGAGCTAAAAGATTTTGCAGATGGTAGCTCCCCCTGAGCCAATGCTTTATCTATCACGAGGTCTTATGCACTATGCAAAAGTGTGGTATCATCCTTCGTCTCATTATCTTGACCTTGTTTCTTTCTCTAAAATTTTATAGTTTCCTTCTTCTCCCTATTCAAGGTATCCTCCATCTTCTTGTACTACTTAAGAGGTTTCATGAAATTGATTTTGCAAGATCTTGCTTTATGCCCAAATTTGTTTCATTTTTAACATATAATATCATATTCTAGAGCTAAATAATTTCTCCTTATTTAGTTCTACAATCAACAACCCTATGACCAAAATTATTGCATACATAGTAGTAACCATAAAAAGAATGAGAGATCATATCATTATGTCTTGGAGGCACAAATGAGTTCTCAATCATGTAATCATTTCTTCTTGTCTCAGTTCTACAATTATCAGCCTTATGAACAAAATTATTGCAAGAGTAAAAGTAACCATGAAAGGATTGAGAGAACACGAGAGTAGAAGCCTATCTAGGAGGAGATCCCTTGAAGCCCTTCTCTTGATCACTGGCCTTTATGATATCATCCAACTCCTACTTCTCATCTTTAGTCTTCTTAGAATCTTCAACATAGCTCTCTTTTTCAAACATACCTTAAAGGATTTTTTTTTTGAGTTTTGATCCTTTTCAAATCTAAGACCACCCTTATTCTTCAGAGATCTTTGAAAACTAATTATCTCATCAATGATATTGGTTCTTTTCTTAAGTTCTAGGCCTTTATCTATTTGGTCTTTTGCTTTCTCCAATTCTTTCCTTAGGGAGACAATTTCTTCTTCAAGCTTAGAGATTTCAACTGATTTGTCATTGAGCTTAGTATTCAGACAATATGAAACCCTCTTACCTTCTTCAAATTGAACTTTCAAATTGATGATTGCTTCTTCTGATTCTTTGAGTTTGATCTTAAATTCTCCATTTTCTTTCCTTGTTGCATCTAGAGCTTCTAGTGTAGAAATAAGTTCTTCAAAATCAACCTCATAATATTCTTCATAAAGACTGTCATGTCTTTATGTTTATAATCTTCTAGAGTATTCTTATCATTAGGAAGTACTTCAATTCCTATGTGTTCCACTCCAAGATCTACCTCAGCTACTAGGTTGTATCAAGGAACTTGTCCCTAATACCAATTATCGAACACACAAAAGTAGTGAGAGGGGGGGTGAATCAGTTTTAATAAAATTCTTCACTTCTAATAGTAGTTAATCAAATGTAAGAAATTAAAGAATGTTAAGAAGAAGAACACATAAGCATACAACCATAACACTAGATTTACATGAAAGCTCTAGAAAGGAAAAAACCACGATGAGAAAGCTTCTTGGATCTATTGTCCAAATCTGACCTCATAAATGAAAAAAATATTTACAATGAGTTTTATGGGATACAATCCAAAGGAAGCTACATCTCCCTTAAGTATTACAACACTTACAAATAAGGATGAGGCTACAACCTCAATCAAAGAAACTGATCTAATTTTGATATTTCTTTCACAAAAGCAAACTACTTCAAATTTCTATTGATCTTTCCAAACTCTACAATACTATCTTAATTTTGCATAATCACTCCATCAATCTTTGCAACATCAAAATAACTATCCTCTATCATCACAACTAACTCCTCTATCTCAATAGAAAAATTACTACTAAGCTATCATGCTTGAATCGATCTTCTCCACATTTCATTATCAAAATAGTTTATGTGGATTTCTTATTTGCACATTATCTTTTCAAACATACACCATACACTCACACACCCTTTCAATAGTCTCGATATTTTATTTATATCCTCCGCAAGCTTCAAATTTTTTCTCCTTTATCGACCAAGATGAGACATATAATATGAGACGTGCAATAGTCATGTATGCCAACCCCAATACCTCTATGGTAGGTAGAAATCAAATGCGATACATTCTTGGAGATAAATAGGACCTATTTTTCCTTAGCATACATTTCCACACTGGTGCACACTTCCAAACACCTGCCACAAACATCTCAACATACTAAGTCAACCCGACAAACATATAAACTTCCATGCATCAACTCTAGACCAAAGGCAATACCATAGAGATGAAACAACATCATACATATCACTTCATGATTATTATATAGCTTTCCAAACATTCCTCTACACTCATTTTATCATTTTAGATCATTTCATTTTGGTGCAAACACTTAATAGCAAAAATATCAGTTCCAAATCAACTGCAATATAGGAGAAGATCAAATATCAACTTACGGTTCTTACAAATAACATTATGAGGAAAAAATATGCTTCTTGTAGCCTCTTTTCTTAGTTTCAAGTAAATTCTTGTTGGCACAAGTCATTAGATTACCAACTAAACAATCTTCTAGATTGTTGAAACACAAACAACACACTGTTACATACAAAATCATTGATGGTGAGCCATACCACATGAAATTTGAACTAAGAAGACACACTATCTATATCAATATAAATCCAAACCTGCAAATAAAAATAATATAATGCGGTGAAGTACGATGACATTCTATTCTACCTTAGGCAACCATTCACAGGAACTTGACTTGTCCTTATTCTGCTAACTTTGGAAAACTTTGTGGTAACACTTATGCAATTAAACTTGGAACATACATACCTCATAGCTAAATTGAGCTATCCTCAAATATATAGGGCCACATGTTCATTTGTAGAGAAATGTGAAGCATTTGACTGAGCTTCTATAGTGCAATTCTTTGTGCCTTTGACAGTTTGAAGAGTTATACATTTCTCTTCATACCCCCTGTAAAATATTTCATCAAAAAACATATGTAACAATACATTACTCATCAATTCATGAACTTTAGAAGTTATGGTACATAAAATTTAGAAGATAAGGTGCAACTATGTACAAATGATACTAATCTAATAACATCACAACTCTTCATTAAAGACTAGTGCTTTTGCAATGGCAACATAAGTTGACACCAGTGATAAAACACTAACAACATATTTTCTACAATTTACATGTAAAATTAAACACCCCTTCCTATTAGAAAGATTTCTAAAAAATAGGTTGCATTTGTATGAGAAATTTTTTTAATAAAAAAATATTTTCCTTCATTAAGTTTACTGATAAATAAAATACACACTTAATTTTTAACTCTACTCAAGGTGAAGGAAATGATTCAAATCAATATGTAGGAAGATTAAGAATCTACTTTGATATCTTTCTATTTTTTAACATTTAAATCTATAAATGGTATTTAATTTTTATGTTTGATTTTTAATATCAATATGTTACTCACTAATATGATCTATTAAGTATTACAATTACATAAAATCCAAATCACTCATTTACAATTTAAAATAGGATGTTAGGGGAAACTTATTGTAAGAAAATATTTTTTAGATGTTTATGATCTAGAATTAAGTTAATTATTAATTTATAAAAAGAAATATAATTTTTTAGACTAAATAGTTGGGGGAATCTATAGGGGCCCGCACCCAAAAAATGAAACATGATAATAAGAATAAATGGCTAGAAAGTGAGAAATAATACACAAATGAAGGCTAATAGAGCACATGCTAGAGCTACACTCCATCACCCTAGGGGTAGGGCTACCACCTAGGTACCAAAAAGCTCCTCTCATTGACCAACTTTCATGCACAAAAATCACCACCAAGAGAACAAGAAACATTCCAAAAGACAACATACTCTAGTATTAGTAAAGGAGAATCAATAGTGAATTACTACACACCAAAGACCACTTGAACATACACCCAATCAACACTATAAATGTACACTAATAGTGAATACTAGGTGCCCAACCATTGTTAGTGTGGATATTTTTTTCCTTTATTTGGGTTTAATATATTTTTTCTACATGTTTGTATAGCTTTCTTAAGTTGTTAGAGTGGGTATTTAATGAGGGTAGATGACATCTTCCATGACTATGTAGCTCCCAATTATTTTTGCTAGTTGGATTTCTCATTTATTTGCTTTATTTTACTCCTCTCTTGTTTATATCTACTCAACTCACCTTGTATACATTACTCATAGATAGTGAGATTTTTTTAATGTATGTATTATGTTAAGAAATTTCATGTCATGTAATATTGTAATTGTATCTCTTGTTTTTGTTGGGAAAAAGTGTGTTGTACACTTTGCATAATGCATATAAAGTAAAATCAATATTCATTTACCATGCAATTTGTTGGTTCCCAAATCTGCAAATTGCTAAACTCTAAAAGTATGCCAAGCTTTATGTTCAAGTTTAACAATGATTTGTCTAATGAACATAATAGACCAAGATGGTTGGAATTTCTTTCTCTTTAGGCTCTGCTAGGCCTAGGCGGGTGTACCTTGATCACCAATGAATATAAGTTCTTCGAGATTAAATGGTGATGATTAAGAAGATTAAAAGCTCATACAAATTTAGAGGGCTTGTATAATTACAATCTCTTCAATTCATTCATCCACTCATAATCTATTTCACACTGGCATGAGGGTTTGAAATAGATAACTTAAACTAACTTCTACTCCTACTTCTACCACTAAAAATTAAAATGAATAAATAAGATTTTGTGAAATATTATTTTAGAATAGATATGATCAGTTCCTTCTACTTATTGGGAAATGGAGTCAAGAATGCAAAATGATGTGTCCTTATATTCGTTGTAACTCTAGTTCTTTGGCACTTTAGATGTGTATAACTTGTATAAATGTGCAATGAATTAATTATAAGGCTCTTCTTATTGATCCAAATGATTTTTCTAAATTACTGTTATTTACTTAAAATAATTTAATTCTTACTTGAAGAAACCAGTTAAATGAACCACACAAAAATAACAAATGTGTCTTGACAAACTAAATATATGCTTGATACACTTGAATTGAATAATAAGGAAAGATCAAATTGGAGACAACTACATAATCATACACAATAATTCTAAAAAATAACTAAAACTAGAATTTGGTCACCAATTATAGCTTCATTCTATTAATTTGCTTCAAAATATTTTACAATATATATTAGAAGTCTCCTTTTCTTACTAACTCCCTACTCTACTTGGTCTTGGTTTCCCTTTTTTAAGTGGATAAGGGAAGCGACAAGCTTCAGACTGTTACATTTCAAAAGGACACTTCAAATACCCACTCATTTGTATAAACAAAAGATATTAACTATTGTTCATGATTACATAAATACAATTAAAGAGAGAAAGCATAAAACAACTTTTAACATTGAATCTTGTGACACTTGTAGTACACCTGAATTTTGTTAATCATCATAAGGTACCCATGATCATTTGATCTAACAAGGTCATCTCTCCTTGATGATGCACCCAAGCCTTGAAACTTCACTATCTGGCACAAGCAAAAATTCTTTTGGGGGGGCTAAATATGTCTTCTCCCATTTGAACACTGTATAGTCATTAGGCCACTTGTACTCTTGGATCTATGGTATGTTGGCTAAGTGATTTCTCCATCTATTGCCTAGTAGTCCTTTAGCCTCTATTATGAACTTTGAATTTACCCTGAATCTAATGCAATCATCCCATCTAGAATTAAGTTGAAACTGTGAATATTTATTTCTTGATTCTTTTGTAAATGAACAATACAACTTGAGACTATTTGATTGAATTCACTCTTTTAGTCATTGAAGTATTTAAGTTTATCATCATCCCCCTGTATTTTTGGTACAAACCATTGCTTGAGTGTATGAAATGACTCTATTCTCGCTATAATCTTTTGATTTTCTCCAGATATGTATTGATACTCATCAATAATCATTTTTACCATATTCTCTATAGGCTTCAAAGTTTTAGGAGCTTATACATTTATTTGCAAGACTTTGCACAATGTCATTACGGTGTGATGTATGGGGTGCCATTTCCTAAAAAGGGGGTCCAAAATTCATATATGATCCTTCATCTTCTCAAGTGCTTTAGATAGAGAAACATAATGGTCATATACATTCTCTACTTTATCCATAGTTGTTTTAACTCTATGTTCCAAGACCTTCTCCAATATATTAAGGATACATTTTTTCACTTCTCCTTTGGTCTCTTCATTAAGTTTCTTTAAACCTTCAATTTCCTATTTTAATATGTTTACCTGATCAATAGAGATTGTATTTGTATCAATATTTTGAATTATGGGGTTTGGTATACTATCATTCCCATGCTCTGGGAAGGACCTGCTCTCTTCAATTGTTGTTTTAATTTTACATTTTCCATGAATAAATTATTCACCTCGTCATTCAAGTTAGTCTACACTTTCTAAGTTTTTGCTAGTCTAATCTCCAAACTTTTAACAATAGCTTGGGTAAACATTCCCAAGTGCATAGTCATAGTAGCAATCTCTAATGCTGAAGTATCTTGATGTGTCTTGACTATAGCGATTCCTCTCATTTTTTGCACAACACCAAGCAATCTCAATTTTTTTGTACTTTTTTATTTTGTCTAGAAGGCTAGGGTTTCAATCCTTGGATTGTATCCTATACCACTCATTCCATCATCTGAATTGAATTCAACAATTAACATGGAATCTTCTTGATTTCTTACTTGATCCAACAAGAACATCTTTTTCAGCCCCATCCCAAAAATGATTAATATGTTACTTTCCAAAACTATTTTTCTAGCCTCCTGTGGATTGATATTTATCTCATCAATTTTGAGCTCATTGAAAGTCTTGTTGATGGTGTTTTCTGCACAGCAACAACTCAGACAGAAAATGATATTCTATCTCTCTTGAAAGATAATCTTCAACAATAAATTGCTGAAGATCACCCCAAGGTCTCTCGGGTGTCAGGTCATGACAATGCATAAACAGCTCAAATAATATGCGAAAATGCTAGTAATCACAAAGGGCCTTACAAATGAACAATGCTGGAAGTGAATTTTCATCAGATGCAACAATATGGTGATGCTTTCAATCCTAAAACTAACCCAGATTCAAAATAAATAGCAAAAGAGGTAAGGGTTTAGAGAGATTCTATTCTATTCTAACTCCTAAGATCAATCACAATAATGATGAAAGCTGCAAATGGACAGATCCCCAATAAAACCGATCTCTACTTGATCAAGGACAAACCTGCAACTACACAGAAATGGTGCGATCTTCTGGGGAAATCTGAAGATTTTCAGACTTTGAACACTCATTCACATACCCAACTGCTGGCACAATGTAAACAAGCATTCACAGTTGAACTTAGCACAGAAGTGAGGCCCAGACTAACTTTACACAGCAATCTACAATTAGCAAATTGCTAAAAGTATGGACCGGAAATCGATCAACATTATTAACATTTCACCACCATTGTAAAAGAGCTGAAATCTAACATCTAACATCTAACATCTAACATCTGAGAATCAAGAACAAGAAACCATAAAAACTGTTGAAAATAAATACAAAGTTTGCCAAATCAACAATCCAATTGCATTACTTCTCCAACATTACATAACAATTTCAAGTCTCTCATCTCCTACAACTAATTCTGAAAACTACTTGCCAATTCTGGCCTAGTCAAACTCCTAATATCTCCTCTTTACAAATGAGGCACAAATGCCATTTATAGAGAACCCCCAAACATGTCGGCCTAATTAGATTTTACAACAATAACTGGCCCCAAAACAGGTCGGCCTAAGAATTTCAAAATAGGACAAGATTTGCATTAAATGCATGGATATTATCCATGTCGGCCCATGATCTCCAGCAGGATCAGATTCACGTGTCAAGTCCTCCAGCTGTAGGCAATTTTGGCACGGATTCTTAGGCAGGTCCCACTTTGAAAATTTAAACTAAACATTTCCAGATTTCCCCTTTTGGCACGAATCCATATGCAAGTCCCCCTTTTAATATTTGCTTAGTCATGAAAAATAGATATCATCATTAATAGCCCACATGTTCAAATTAAATTTGAATAAAATTTTGACTTTTTCTAAAACTTACATTTTTATAAGGAAACTTTCCATTTTCATAATTTTTTCCATTTTTGGAAATTTTTATTTTCAATTTTTTTATCTCAATAAATTTTCATTTTCGGGATCATTTTTAAAAAAAAATCCATTTTGGAAAAAAATCATTTTCGGAAAAATTTCCATTTCGGGAAACCAGACCAAGGGGAAAATCCAGGTCAGGTAGACCCAGACCAGAATCCGGAAAAAACCAGCTGGACAGGATTCTACCGAATAAGGCAAAAATTTCAACAATAGATCATCAAAACGAACCAAGAATGCGCGAAACATCGTGTAATATATCAAATTAAGCATGGGGTGTCGAGCATTTATCATCAAATTCATCAATTTAATCCAACATTTCAATTTGCACAAAGCCAGGCAGAAAATCCAAAAAAATCTGGGTGGACCCGATTTCTGTGGACGGCATAAAATTCCAGACTTTGGCACGTACCCGGAAAACTGAAGAAATTCGGGAAAATCTGGGTCGGGCGGAAAATCCCAGACGCAGGCAAAAATCCAGAAAACTGAAGAAATCCGGGAAAATCTGAGTCGGGCGGAAAATCCCGGACTGGACCAAAAACCCGGATTTTTGCATAGAGCCAGACTTTGAGCAAACTCCGGGAAAATCCGGACGGACCGAAAAATCTCGGATTTTGCCTAAAACTTAGTTTTTTCAAAGTGCAACTTAGGGAAATCACCTGGGCAAGCAAGATGAACATCTAAGGACCTCCAAAGGCAACCAAATCAATAAGATTAAGGGGCCAAAAGACACCAAAAGCCAGAGCAAAAAGAGGGTCTCTACTTTCAGTGGGGCGTGTGTGCAAAACTGCACAACAAGTCTAAGCAACAATTTGATCATGTTGTGATTCTTCAATACCCATCTCATTTATCTGAAGTCTATCTTCAAATTCCTTCATTTTTATCTTAATCCAAAAGTCTTTAAACTTAGGAGTTTGGATGAATTCATCATCTTCCATTAACCTAAGAGAAACAACCACTCTTTCATCCTCATGCATCTCTTGTTCACCATGTACATGCACATCCACTCTTTCTTCAAGTTTGTGAGCTTCAATTTTAATCTTAGGGAGTGGTTGATCAACTTCAATAGCATCTTTTAAATGTCTTAACACAATGGCCACCTCCTCTGTATCCCCAACTCTTCACTCATTCTATATGACACAAGGGGAGTTGAATCATGTACCTTCTACCTCTTGGGCTCTGATTGCTCTGGAGGTGAGTCTGATGAAACACTTTGCATTGAAGTAGTATTTGGAAGGGGTTCTGAAATCACAACTCCACCTGGCTTCTTAATGGTCAACTTGGTGGGTTTTGGGGATTTCCCTTTAGGTTCCTTCATTGGATCGACATATAATCTTTCAAAATTGTTAATCATCAAATCCACCTTCTTAAGAGGATCCACTTCTTCCACATAGAATCCTAGAAATTCAATATCCATCTTTTTCTCTTCTTCAAATCTCCTTAGAATCTCCCATTTCTTCTTCCTTTGGAACAATTCTTGAGGTGTAAGGAAATTTCTTATCACATCCTCTTCATAATCAACTTCGTGTGTAATCCCAAATTTTGTGGGAATTGTTTGTTTTACAAAGTTTATATGATTTTTTGGGTCAAAGACCCTTTCCCCTTGAGATTTCAGAGAGTACCTAACCTTTAAATAACCTTGAAATTCCTCAAGGGTATCAAATCCAATGGAAAAATCTCCACACATAGTTAAGTTAGGCATGAATGTTCCTTTCTTCTATCTCTTCATGACTTCTTTTTCCATCCATGGTATTTTCCACATAAACTCTAAAAAGATAATTTAGAGAGAAGCAAACTTGGGTAAAATGTGTGGAGCTTGAGGACATCCATAGACTCTTATCATAGTATGATTAGGTAGAAAGAATAAATCACCAAAGTTATGGGTGTGTCCTTCTTCTGGTTTAAGTGCCAGGGGTCTTAACAATTCTATAATTTCTAGATGCAATCTTGGTGTTACATGACCTAGAGTAGCCATAACTCTTACTATAAAATCATCATGAAAGGTTACTGTAAGGTAGGGGGACCAACCACACCAAGGCTCTAGGTCACAGAGAGCCGATAGCGGAGGGTTTTCCTATCTTACCTCAAGATAACGAGTGTTTAAGGAAAGCATAGAGAATGAAGAGCACTCTTAAGTTCTTCTGTCACTCTACAAATTTGAAAACCTGATTGGGGCTAGACGAGCCAGTTTCTAGAATCCGCATTGCACCTCAGAAATATCTCTACTCTAGGAGGGTAGCGTGGGGCAAGGATGACAATGCGATGTGCTAGCATCTCTCTAGTGCACTAGCGTTCATACAACCAGAAAGCGTGAAATACAGTATGGGAAAGGAGAAAACCTACTAATTGTCTAGCAACTAACTTTAACGAAACAAACAAAATGATAAAATATGAGAAATAACTATATAAATGATAAAGAAGGTAGATGAAAGTATGGACAATGAAAATCAACTCACTGAGGCTCCAGTTTGTTAGTGAGCTCCATGCACATGTTCATCTACACATAACCAAGAGAGGGAAAAATGTTGGGTTGTATAGGGGTTTTCCTCAGTCAAACCCACACTTTGGTGTTTCCACCTCCACGGACAGCTAGGAAAGCCACAAATTAGAAAATGCAATAAAGGAAAAAAGAATATCAAACACTACAAAAATACAATGCTACTCTATCAAACCACAACAAGAGAGATAGTGAAGAAATAACACCTCCACCTAAATGAAATCAAGGCCAATGAAGGGAGAATCTAAGATAATGAGCTTCGAAAAGTTGACATAGTCACAACGGTGATGAAGGGAGGTCTCACAAGACTCAAAACTCATAGCTTCTATGGTAGCACAACACGTACAAATATGAAGTTGATGGAGTAACAAGCCGTTGCAATGCTCAATGGAATTGTATGAAAGTACTCAAGAGATCAAGTGAATGGATAGAATTGTGAAGAAGATTGCTGAAGAGATCATAGAAGATGGAATGAATGTGAAATGGATGCATTTGAAGATTAAAATGAGAGGAAAAGAGTTGTTTTTAGGATGGATGGTTGACATAGAGGCGTTACACTTCATGCCCAATGGAGAACGTAATGTCCTTGCGAACACTAGAGGTAAGAATCTATCAGGGACAATAGTACACCACACAAATGTTCACGTGTTGTGCTCACATCCCCGAAAAATATTCCCCCATTGACACAAAAAACATGCACCAAGTGGATGAAAGGTAGATGGGTGATGTGGAATTTCTCATTTGGGTTTGGTTATCCTAAAGTATGGGATGCAAAAAGGGAATTTACATAAGGGGTGCAAATTCACTCCTATACATTTTTCCCCCACTTTAGTGAAAACAAGTTTCAATGAGTGTTCAGTAAAGTAGATTGAAGAGTTAGAAATGTATACCTGAACCATCAAGGAAGTAGACTATGATCTGGAAAACTTGAAAGCATAGGGTAGGCAAAGGACTCCACAAGTACTCTCTCTTGAGGAGGTTTGAACAAAAGACTCCGTAGCTCCTTGGAACTATAGAGTTGCATAAAGTACACTGAAGGCCTATAGACCAATGATGGAAAAATCCCATAGGATGCAAGCGCTTCACAGACCCTCAGAACTGCAAAGATGTTTCCCCCCCAGCTATTCTCTCCTGATGGAAGCCTAATGTAAGGGGACTCTGCAAAGTTAGACTGGAAAGTAGCTTCACAGGTGCACCTACAAAGCAACATGTTAATCCACAAATAAAACATGTTAGAAAACAAAAAGTAGCCACATTGGAAAACAGGTAGATAGTCACATAGATAGTAAAAAAAATTGAAGGAAGAGCTTTCAAAGGGGTCCCTCGAGAACCCTTCAAAAGAAAAGGGGTCCACTCAAGTGACACACTTTTTGAAAGTGCAAGAATTTTTTTCACAAATCAATTCAACATCAAGGAATATTTTTGAAAGAAGTTCACTTCATCAAGGAATTCAAAAGGAAGAAAATTCCCCCTCGTGAGGGGAAGGTCGAGGCTTCTCCTACAGGAAAAGCTATTCCCTCCTTGAAGGAAATTTCCTCAAGTTCTTTCTTTGTGAACCCATGATGAGAATGCAATTTTTGAAAATGTTTTGAAAAGATTTTTGACAAAAGATTCATTGGCCATGGATGCTTTTTCTAAAAATTGAAGTGACATGATAGCCCCCCTTAGGATGGTGTGTTCTGAACGTAGATGCATGCGACTTCATAAGGAGAGAAAATAAAGAATGAAAAAGTGATGTTGTGGCCTACGAGACATAGCGAGATGTCACTATGGTAATGTTGTCACACACATGACGGACAACACATAGGCACCACAACATCACAAAACAAGCACAAAAGATAAGAGAGAAACCATGTAAAGAAAAACAACATAAAGAACATGAGATGTAGGGGTGATATGATATTTTGGGGTCAGAGCTGCTCATAAATATATATGTATAATATAGAATATTAATGGAATTTCATTAGCCCCCTACTATATTAGACCATATGAAGAATGCACGAGAAGAAAAAATAAAAACAAAAACTTGGGTCAACATGGAAGGGCAGCCTAAATGCCCCAACATTTTGCATTGTCCCCAATTTGTCGAAAGTCAATACACATAATAGATGAATAATGATGCCACAAATAGATGTTTTATGACACATAATCAATCTTATATCCAATGACCTATAAGGGTGACAAGGGTCATCCAGGAACACATAACGCAAGCACGAGGGAACACAACACAACACACACACATCTAAACTAAAGGTAAAGAAAAGGTGCCCCCTAATAGTCATCAACCAGGAGGTCATCAACCTCCCAATCTAGATCATTATGTGAAGAGCTATACTCTTCAAATTTTCTCTCTTCTTCAACCTCTTCACAATCTACTGAGGCATATGTGTCCCAAAAAATAGAACCATGACACACATCTGTGGAACTTTCCTCAGCAACATTGCTCTGCCATGACAAATTTGAAGTCCACTGCTCATGAGGAAGACTATGAGCTCCACCACTTGAAAACAAGTTTTCATAGTCATCCATATGATTCATAAAATCATACTACTCAAGTGAAAAATCATCATAAATAACATATTTAGTTGTACTAACATTTATCTTTTCATTTTCATCTTCACATACAGCTACATCTATGCTATCCTCATACAAAAATTCAGTGGCAACTTTAAAACAAGAACAAGGGATAGAAGAAGGTGAGAAATCAAACAAGGAAGTAGCTTCTTGTTCATTACTTGTATCACCATCACATGCATGCCCATCAAAATCTACAATCTGAACTGATTCATCCATTGAATCCCTAGCACACATATATGCTTCTTCTTCCATATTGCTGCAACAATCAACAAAGTCATATCCCAAACTTTCAAACTAAAAATCACCATTAGATTCATCATTACTGCTTTCTTCCAGTTGAAAATCACCACACATACTATCACATTCATCTGATATAGAGAGGAAACTCTCTATTTCTATTGCTTTAACATCTATAGAAGGTATGACATCAATTTTTTTTGTCACTTCATCAAACCTTACATTTTGGTTGCTATCATAACAACCCTCATCTACAAGTAATTCTTCTGTAGGCTACTCAAAAGCAGAATCTTCACCACTACAAGATGCATCGTTGTTCTTATCTATACTAGCCAGACACCTAGAATAAGTACCATCACACATTTTAGACAAGAAGTGATATCCATGCCTCTATCAACTTATCAATCAATGAAAGCCAAACATATATCTCTCCAACTCCAAAGGGCTTCCATATTTGTGGAATTATACTCATACTGGGTTCAAGTCTTTCACAAAATAAATCAACACATGTTGATTCATTTGGCCTCTATGATTCTATTGTAGAAAACCAACACTCCATGAACTTATCATGAAAGTTAGATGGGGATTCATATTAATATCTTTCTATGTTCCATAATGCATCTAGAGGTGAGAAAGTCTCAACCTTAGATTCATATTCTTTTTCAACTTCTTGACTGTGTAGAAAACTACCGTAAGACAAACATTCATTCTTCACTTCACCAAACTGATCCATGAATATTTCTTTAAACTCATGCCATGAACAAATAGAATGTAGAAGAAGATAAAAAACCATTCCTTAGTATCATTTTCTAAATTTTTTACAAAAAAATTCATGACAACATCTTCTTCTACTATCTGAAATTTCACCATCAAATTAGTGAAATCCTACAAATCTCTTGACGCTAATCCTTCTAAACTTCCTATAAACTTAGGAAAATAGTCCTTTATCTCTCTTCAAATAGAATGTGGATAACCTTGGATTTTACTAAAATCCAGAGGGTTATATATCTCCAAAGAAAAAGGTTTTCTTTGAGGATATGGTTGTGGTTTAGTAATGGAAGAATAGCTTGTAAAGGGGGAACCCTTTTGGTTATACATTTTTGTAAAATAGTATCTAACCCTCTACAACTATCTATTTCAAAATATCTAATTTCTCATATTCCCTTTTCAACTAGTACCTTCAAGCACTGAATAAGGGACAATATTTACTAGAACTTTGTTGTAGACCTTCATACAAAATGCTGCGATAGGAAAATACTTGAAAAATGCTACAACCAACTCTTATGATGATGTCAAATTTTTGTAGAGTCGCCACCTCTTTGAAAGGGGAAAAGATCTTGAAGAAACAAAGAGCTTCTTCCAAGATCTAGGTATTTTTGAGTTCTCTCCACCAGTAGAGTACCAAACTTCAAGAACACACCAAAAATGTTACAACAATCTCCCTCTTCAAGTATGCAAGTCCTTGGATCATCTAACCGAAAAATTTAAATAAAAAAATATCTTGAATCTACCAAATGGATATATCTCTATCTTCCTTGGTGGAATCACCACTTCATGTGGCTCATAGAGAGGCAAAGCATATTTTTAGTTGCTCACCTAAAGATTCTTGCACTTTGAGTTCTTTCTCCCCAGTAGAGTCACCAATTTGTTGGTATTTCTAGCTGATGATCTAGCATCTCCTAAAGGGTAGCTACTCCTTATACTTAGAGACCCTAGGTCAGTGGCCAACAAACATGAGATGACTGATTGGTAGGCCTCTCCTCTACACTTTAGGATTTGTAGGACCAAGGTGGGTATCCCTATACATTAAGGTAGATCATCATACTACAATGGTGGAAATCCTTCAATGGGCTGAATCAACTACACAACTCTCCCTTGTCTTCAATATCTTATGGTAGTATGGAAATAAACATAAAAGAAAATATAGGAAATTAAAAGGTTTTCTTTTGAATCGAAATTGGATCCACCTTAGACTTAGGCTTATGAACATAGAATGACCAATGCCTTATCCACGCAGAGTCTAGAAATGAAGTAAAACTCCTACAATAGACACACCCCGACTTCTTATAAACTTGTTGCCTTATAGCAAGAAACCAAAAAAATAACAAAACTATCAAACTACTTTGAAATCCCTATTGCATCATCACTAACTTAACATATGAATTGAAAGAAATTACTTTGCTGCTTGAACAAAAACTAAAAAATCAAACATTAAGGATCAACAAATGTGATTGAGAACCAAAAAAAATCCTTGATTATATTGATTCAAATATAGTGAGTACAAAACCAGAGAGGATGATAGAGCTAATACAATATTTAAGAGTAGAATGCAATGAACATTTGGGTTATCTATTGTTATTACAGAGCAAACATTACAAAATTTCCTTTCTAGGTGTAAGATAAAAACACTAGATAGACTAAGACCAAAGACTTACAAAAATTCAGAGAGAATGGAACCTAAACAAAATATAAAAAAATTTCCTTTATAGTGCAGGCATAACTCATATTTGAATTTGAAATTGCTAATCCTAACCAAACTAGGGTTTTGAACCAAAACACCTAGATCAAACTGTAGTTCACCGAGGATTTCCCACCCAAAATGATGCAACAACTAGAAATGAATCCCCCTAACACCTCGAGCACACTCCAACATTGATGGCATTTTGAAAAAAAGCATGGCACTCTCGAGAAATCTGCTATCAAAACATGAAGAACATACCTTGACAAGGAATACAACCACTACAACACTTCAAGAAATAAATGGTACCACTCAAAAATCACTTTGGCCTTGGAAGAAGTGCGATGATGGGACCTAAAGCCATGTGGAGTTGATCTGGTAGTTGAGAAATGAACACACCATTAGCATGAACAAGAGCAACTAATTGTTGGGAAATCACACTTAGAGTTGTGACCGTTGATTTTTCCCACTCGTGTTAAGATCCAAAACCTATTGCTCACTGTTTGTAACCTTAAAACCTGACTGTCAGATTTAGACCACTTTAAATCTAGGCCACTTGATCACCATCAACACCACATAACTCACAAAAATGATGTAAATCAACCAATCACACAATCGAGCAACACCACCTAACTACACCTCAGTACCTACTGCATTTCTTGTCCTCCCACCTAGGTCCCACTAGAGACATGTGTCACCAACCCACTCATTCCGCTGAAATATTTTGATAGATATTAAGATTGAGAGGGGGGCGCGGAGAGTGGTCAAGATGTAACCACATCACCAAATAGGGACCATCAATCTAGGGGCCCACCATTTTTGCCAGTCTTGAAGATTGTGCGACTCACACCACGTACATGCCACATGACAAAAGCCTGCACACCCCGCTACTATTCATAAAACAATATTTTATTCTTGTGTGGTGCACAGGGAATGGTTGAGATGCATTCAAAGATTTCACTTTATCGTCTGTCATTTGATCAAGGGCCCACCTACACACTTAAAGGGTTAATACACACATGTGTATAAGTCATGACTTAAAAGGTGGCCACCTTAGGTAAAAGAACTCAGGGGGACAAGTAATATTTTAGGCCCACAACTTGCCGATAACAAGGAGAACCTCAAAGCCACTAAGTTGGGAAGTTATGAAACTTTAGAACCCCGTGACTTGAGTTAGAAAACCTTTGAATCCCGTGACTTAGGAAATATTATAGCTGCTAAATAAGGTGAAGGGACCGGTCATACCCATGACTTCAAAGACATAATTTATCGCTTAGATGACCAAGAACTAGTCATAGGGAGTCAATGAGTGGATAGAAGAAAAATCACAAGGCACAAAAAAATTAGGGTTTCAGGAGGGTTTAAGAAAGTAGTGAAGACTTGAGGGATTTTAAACTCTAAGACAAAACCCTAGTGCATAAAAAATGAACCCTAGCCCTCAAGAGACTCAAAATTTTGACAAAATAGCCATGGATTTTACAAGTACCACCACCTTACCCCTTCTATCCCATAAATTAAATAAATAATATTATTTATTTATTTAATGCCTCAAATAGATCCTCTATCACTTTTTGATGGGGGTGAAATGTGTCATTATTTTTACCTTTTATTTTCCCTTTACCCTTCCATTTCTATAGTATCCTTTATTGTTCCTATCACTATTTGTTAATTTGTTAATGAAGTGAGGATATTTAATAAAATGCAAAGAAAAGATAAAAACTTGTAAATATATCAAAATCTTCAATTATTTATTAATTATCTTCATGACTATGATAGAGGGGGATAATTAGGTGGATGGTGCGTTGGAGCAAGAGGAGCATCGATGGAATGGAGAAAAAATCGTTTGAGAGTCGTGTTGTTTTTGTTAAGTTTGGTCTAAGTTGATTCTTTTTAAATAAAATTGAAGTTTGTAATCTATTTCTAAGTAGCTTCTAAGGCTATTGGTCATAAGCCAAAACAACCTAAACAATCATATGCTTTTTGATCAACATTAGTTATAGACTTAACGACTCATAAATCTTTATAAATATGTATGTTAAGACTTAGATTGATATCGATAATATAAATTTATAAGTTGCTATTCTGGTTTGAAAAAGATTGTGATTTAAGATATTATTTGCATAAGTCTTGATTAGTGTGGAGTAAGCTTTCATTTAATCACTTGATAATCGGAGAAGGAAAGGCCCACTTCCTCGGTTACCTAGTGAAATATTCTAGTATTAGTACATGTGTGGTAATAAGTACCATAGTGTTAATCTATTTGTAAATGCTTAATTATTGTGTTGATTTGTAATTACTTGGTGGATTGTTAATTAGTGTGTTCATTAATATAGATGTATTCAATTTAGCATATTATTTTCCAATGAGCATTAATAAGTGCGTTTGTTGTTTCCTGTGAATTTAGTTTAATATTTCAATCAGTGCTAACTGGTGTGCTTATCAATACATGTGAACTTAATATAGCATGTTATATTTCAATTCCAGTACTTAGTTATCTTTTGTCAATTCTTTTTCAGTGTGAAGTCTTGATTCATTTTTACTTTTTGGCTTTAATCTGCCTTTGTTACAAACTCTTCCTGGCATAGGTTCCTATCACAGAATTGACAAGAAGTTTGAAAACTAGATTTATGAATGAATACATATTGTGTGTTAGTTGCATCCATTCCCACTTGGATCACTAATTTCATCCCTTAGGTAAACTTCCAGAATACCCTTCACAAGCTTATTATTCCTGTATTGACAATTAAGGAATAAATTGAGGAAAATTCTACGAAACACCTAAAGATTGATCTATACATATTTTCTAGTTAGATAGAATTACAAGGATAGTTTTGTCCCTAAAATCCACCCATAGTTTAATATAATCATTTTGGTGTCATTTCCGGGGAAAGGTTTTAAAGGCCTAAAACCATAGTAAGTTGAGTTAGGACTAGTACGTCACGAGGAAAGCCTACACAATTGTCAACCTTGTCAAGGTTAATACTCCTAATTTGTGTTGTTATAAGTCATATAGGTGAATAAATCATAGTAGAGATAGTAGAGGGAGATTTGTTAAAAAGGAGAAGGGAAGTAGCTCACAACTGGAAAATTTGAAAAACAAATAAAAACCATCCATTGAGGTAAGTAGCTCACAATGAGAAAAAATGAAAAAAAGATTACAACCATTATTTGTGCACACATCACCTGAGAAAGAGTTACCTGAACTAGATATAAAAAAGTGTGTTATTGAGCCTACCATTATTGAGACCCCTTTTGGTATCCATCCAGAGTCTTCTGAAGAATTGCAAAAAAGGGTTGCAAAGTTATTTCAAGAATCTTATGAGTCTAGAGTTGGTTCATCCTTAGGAAACCAAAATCCATTCAAAACTTTCTTCACCCCTTGGGCATCTCAAGTCATGGCTGATCTCAACAATAACAACAATGATAACAATGCAAGAGCATTAGCCCACAACAACCCAGTCACTTTTGAGTTTACAATTGCACATCCTGAAGAGGACGCCCCTATGAAAAACATTCCCCATTCTGCTTTTCCCTTTTTTTGTCATCTTTCTATTGAGGATTCTAATATGTTTTTATTTGAGTTTGATGTGTTGTGCCACAATTATGACTATCAGAGCAATCCACATAAGCTCAAGTTATTCCCAACCACATTGAAGGATGCAACATTACGCTGGTTCATGATCCTTAGAAACATCAAAACACAGGACAACATGAAGGAAGTATTTTTGACAAATTACTAGGAGTATTGTAAAACATAAGAGGTTTGGGATGAGATTTTTCATATGACATAGAAAGAAGATTAATCTGTGGAAGATTACCTCGAACGCTTCATGTTTAACTTATGATGATCACGACAACCAAGGCTAACTCTTGATGCTATTAAAATGTTATTTCTTAGGGGAATAAGAGATGATACTATGGATGCATTGAATTTAATAGGTAAAGGTAACCTCTCTAAATTGAACTTTGATGATATTTATGAAATTTGCAAGAATTACTTGAGGTCTCAACATTCAAGGAAGAGTTATTCAAGTAAGCTTTCTTCTTCAAGAAATGCCATAGGTATAACAAAGAGTGAAATAGGTAATTTACTTGAAGATCTTAAAACTAACTTATTAAATCATATGGGTAAATAGATGGATACTTTGTATAATTGAAAAAAGCAAGAGGAAGCTGAAAGGGCCTTAGTTGTTGTATAAGAGTGAATTTGTACCCCTTATGAAAATTCCTCTTTTGTCCTCCACTTTAGAAAACCAAGTTCAGAGGCTTAATTACACACAAGCTCGTTGATTTCTTTCCACTTGGCACCTGTTTTGAGTGTCAATGGGGGAATTTATATTAGGGACACATGTGCGGAATGTAGACATCCATGTGGCGCACTTACATCCCTGGAAGATTCCCAGGGCTGAACCTACAAAGGCGTTACACTTCTCATTGGTGGTCAACTTGTAATGCCCTCTTCGGTTGACCGACCTGAATATGGTCGTTTTCTTCACTCTCTCCTTCAAATTCACTCCTTCAACAAGCATTTCATCTTCTAAGTTTTCAACTCAACTCATTCACACTCTCTTGCACTCACTCCAAGCATTCTAGTAGCACTTCGGCACTCCATTACAGTAACAACTTTACTCCATCATTTTAGTAGAGCAAGTTTGGGACCACACCATTACAGTAGAGACTCGAGTACTCTCATTCTCTCCTCCATTAGCCTCAAGTGCTCTTGGTGGAGGTGGTAAGCATCCCATTCCTCTCCTCTATTACTTGGTTGAGTAAGCACATTTATTGTTTTGTAGTGTTTTAGTGTTCTACATTACATTACTTTCTCTATCATACTCGCTTTCATGGTTGTCCATGGAGGTGGAAAAACCTAAATGGGGGTTTGATTGAGGTAGGCCCCTATAGCCACCCAACATTTTTCCTCCTCTTTGTGTGTAGGTGAACATGCTTTTGGGGAGCTAGCTGGCGAACAAATTTCTTTGTGAGATCATCCTTGCCTCCTTAACTCTCGCATTTTTTCTTTATCATATTAGAGAGTATTTGGTCTACTTAATAATGTTATTTTGGCCCTTTATTAGTAGTTAGCTAGGCCGTTAGCTTGTTTTCTTAGGTTCAACCTTGTCTCTTTAGTTGTCTAGTTCTACGGACGCCTGCGCACTTGAGAGACACCAACGGGCCGCGCTGTCATCCCAGGACCGTGCTTCCATCGCCGGGCAGAGAGCTTCGTGAGGTGTAGTCTTGAACCTAAAAACTAGCTCACCTAGCCCCATTCTGTATTTTGGATCTGAAGAGTGATTGAAGGACTTTATAGTCCTCATCATTCTCGTCTTGTGTTTCCCAACACCCCGTTAAGTTTAGGTATCTTAGGGAAGCGTTTCGCTCTTGGCTCTCTATGACCTGGGACCTTGAACGTGGTTGGTCCCCCTCTCTTACATTTTTGGTGAACTCGACGTGAACCAAAATTTTTTCATCTGTTGGTGTTGAACCTCTCTCATGTACTCTCCGACCATTGTATTCCTAAGTGTTGTGAAGGTTTATGAGCATCACAATCCAGTCTAAAACTTCTAGGTATATTGTTAGGAGAAGTGTACGACACCTCCCAATGGAAAGGATGAGGGTCACTACCAACTTATCTATAGGACTTTTCTTTGGTCCTATCGTTAGTGTGGCCACACAGGAGCAGTTGTTAGGAGGCGAGATAGGATTCTCTAATGAGACTGAGCATGTCCCCACTCCTCCTGCATCTCCTACACCATCATCAGTGGATGAGTATGAGGCTGTTAAAATCCCTCTAGAATATGTTTCCACCCTTAGCAAAGGCTTGGATGCTTTGAAAGATCATTTGGAAAGAAACCCAAAGATGGCTAGGGCCGATCAAGTCCTTAGTGAATTGAAGTACATGATTGGAAAAGATCGAATAGGCTTGGAACTCCTAACTAGTATTACTAATCTAACAGAAGCATGTGCTCCCTTGAATGCTCCTAGCATTATGCGAGGAGCTACTTTTGAGGATTATGAAGCATAGTTAGGAGTATCGATGCCCCCATGCCTGTCTACATGGATGATGCAGTCCCTTTTATTGGCATCCATTTTGTCTCTAAAAAAACTAAAACTATTAATGTAAACAAGGTCCCTTTGGGCTTTAGCTTCACTGCTCCTGTTACCTCTAGTGGTGGAGGTTTTGGCGGGATGAGTTGTGGGGGCTTTTGTAGTGGCAGTGGATATGGTAGCAGAGGTGGTGCTAGTGGAAGTGGTTCCAGTGGAGGTCATGGTGGTGGCTCTAGAAGTGGAGGTGGTTTCAACAGAGGCCCTACTGGTGGTAGTGGCTCTGGTAGTGATTCTGGCGGAGGTCACACCGGTGACGGTTTTGGAGGTGGCTTTGGCGGTGGTTCTGGAGGAGGTTCCTCTGTTCCTCTATCTTCTAATGACCCTATTCTAAACACCCTTCTTTAGAATATGGGTAAGATGTAGAGCCAATTGGAAAGTCTCTCCCAAGCCTCTGCCTAGCCTATCTTTCAATCCTTCTTTTGGCATAGCTCATTGTCAGTTGCGATTCTAAACACTCCCTTCCCTCAAGGAATGGAGATCCCTAAATTTGAAAAATATGGTGGTAAAGGGAACCCACAGACACGTGTCCGCCTTTAACACCTTGTGCACTAATTTCTTCCACCATGATGTATTAATGGAGAAACTGTTTCCCCAATCACTCAAGGATACAACACTCGAGTGGTACTGTTGCTTGCCTAACAATTCTATTTTCTCATTTGACCAACTTGTAAATCAATTCCTTAGGAAATTTCAAGCTAATATTATGCTGAAGATGACCTTGTCGGATCTCGTCCGTTGTAAACAAGGAGATAACGAAAAAATCACTGATTTCATAGCTCACTATCAAGCACTTCTTTCACAAATCTTGTATCAACTACTCGATTTTGACGTGCAGAAGGTATTCATAGGGAGCTTACAAAGGCCTTGGAAAGAGAAGTTCACCCTTATGAAGTACCCTTCTTTCATGCATTTGTGAGCAGCCCTATGAGAGTGCCAATAGATGGTTGTTTAGTTCGAGGGATCCTCCTTGCACTCCCATTCTGATGGAAAGTCCATCATATCAATCTCTGGGAAACATAAGGCTGTTACGAATGTAGTAGCCATTGCTAATGACAATGACCTTATACGTAACCAAAAGTTCACAAAGTTACCGAAATCTTATTCTTCTATCTTAGAAAAGTTGTTGAAGGATACGATCGTAACCTTGCTGAGTCCTAAGCCTCTTAAGGAGCCTTACCCTAATTGATATGATGAGAGCACTTATTGTCAATACCATTGAGTTAATGGACATGATACTAAACATTGCATGCAGTTGCATCATGAGATACAGGACCACATCAAGGATGGTACCATTCATCTCGATGGGAGTAAATAAAATGCTAACAAATCAATGGAAAAAGCTAATAGTGAATTGTAGATATACACAAACCCTTTTCCATCACACTCTACTAACATGATTATCAATCCCACTGATTCTATTGCTCAACCCAAGGCCTATGTTAACATGGTCGCGGTGATGTCTACTACTTTACCTGCACCTGGTTCACTGGATATAACATTCACATCACAATATTTTCCCTTAAACAAGCCCACTCTCCTCTACATTCCTACTCACCTTAATGGTAACATTGTGACAGGGGTCTTGGTAGACCTCACGAGCTGTGCGAATGTCATCACAAAGGAAACATTGGTATCAAATTCATTACAAAGGGAAGAATACGAAGAAACGAAATCTACCATCCTTATGCACAATGGTATGTGTCTCAAATTGTATGGTTCGATAACCTTGTCCATCCTAGTTGGACCTAGGGCTATTGACATGGTTTTGGATGTTATTTCAGAGTCAAATCTATTCAAGTTGAAGCTAGGCATACCTTGGCTAGCTTCAATGTATGGAATCACTTCCGTTATTCACAAGTGTTTAAAATTTTCCCATGAAGGTGTTGTGCATGTCATGCATGACATTGGATACTAGCCCTTGGTGTCCTATGGTGGATATCCATTAGATCACTTTTGGCCCACCCCAGTTGGTCTGCTCTCTTTGAGAAAATACTTACTTTACAAGAATCATGTAAAGTATAAGACTGGGGGCAAGGGATAGCCCAAACTAACCCTTCCTATGATACAACAACCGGTCACCTCCTCTTCCCGAGAGAAGGAGAAGTCGACACTGACTGCTCCCCATTCCTAGAAGAGGGAGGAGAAGTCCACGTCCATTCCCTCTCCTTCTCATAAAGGAAAAGAGAAGGTTTCCTTTCCATGGAATGCCTTGTCCTCTCCCCTTTCTTGGGAAGAGTACTAGATGAGCTGGCCCGACAGCTATCCGCTGAGTCCAATGATACCTCCTTGGTGCAGGCCCAAGCTTAGGATCTCTGATCTCCCTAATGAATACCCCAGACCATGGGATTATTTATACAACATAAAGAGAGGTTCCCAAAGAGAATTTGATCTATGGCCTCCTACTGCTCTTATTTCCAAAGCAGTGAACGAGAAGAGGCCCATTGTCGAGGTTGTCAAGCTGACTCCCCTTGTTGCTCCTCAACTTGTTCCTCTTGCTCCCATTCAGGAATCCATTCCTCTACCAGAGATGGTCGTAGTGGACATGTTAGAATAGTAAAATTTTGAAATTTTTACGTTCTATTTGCATCCAAAGGTTCTAGTATTGAGTTCTCATTATAAGCTTCAAAGTCCTTCTCTATATTGGCTTGCTTCTTTTCTGTCATAAAATCCATTGAATCCATCAAGTTTTTCATTTTTCATTAAAAGACCCGAATCGACAAGACATAGTAAAAGTCTCCCCGACTTGATTTTTCACTAATATATGTTTGTTGCAGACTATCGGCAGGACAATTTGCTTGCTTCGGCGAACAAAAGGAATCATTTCGGCAAAGGGGAGTCATTGTCGGAGTAAAGATACAGTGAATACAGTGTGTTTCACCGACCGGTGCATGTGGAAGTTTATCGCTCAAGATAAAGGTGTTCGGGAAAATGTTTCGGCGAACTAATTTTTTCTTGCCGACAGGCATCCTGAAAAAAAATGTATCGGCATATGTTGGGGCATCGGTCTAATGTAAGGGCGAAGACAATATGTCATACCGACTAATGCATAAAGGGGTTGTTTCGGCCAGACTAATTGGTATCGGTATGAACTCATAACGAGACTATTTTGTTTTACCGATTGACTTGCAAACAGTGATCTCGGTAAGACTTATGTGCATCGGGGAAGGTCTAGGCGAAGGGGCCATTGTTTGGTCGAACTAAGTGCAAAGGTATTTAAAATCTATTGGTGAGAAGCTATGGAGTCTTGCCGATTCAAATCCTATGCCGATGGAGATATGTATCGCTGAGAGAAGAACTTGTTGGCATAAGTTCCACCGAAGTATGAATATTATATCGATAGATGGTTCGGGGTGAGTTTTTCTGAATAGGAGTAATCTGGAGGAGTGATTTTGGTAGGACATTTGGTGTCAGTGTAAGTTTTCCCAAAGGTTCATTGTCTTGCCGAAGGTATTATTTCAATGGTTGGGTATATTTCTTCAGTGAGAAAACTTGGTGGACATGCCGAAATGAGAATTCATCGGTGAAGGGGTGATTGTGTCTTAGTGAATGAAAATACATTGAAAATTACATATCGGTAAGATGCAAAGATATCTACATAACATCTTCCCGACTTTGAAAGTCACATCGAAGTGAGTAAGCAAAATGAGGAAATGGTCAAAATGGAGGTTACGGCCTGGAATGCTGCTGGAGATGCGGACACGTATGAGCGCCAGGATTATTTGGACCATCTCAATAAGACTCACTTATGGCTAAATAGGGCCTAGTCATTCTCTATCTTATGTTTTATAATTTGTATTTTCTATTTCTGAAAGGATGCGTCCTTTCACATTCTCAATGTATAAATATTCATTTTGAAAAACAATATGATATAGATAGAATAGGATAGAGAGTAGAGAATACGGTGGAACACCATGTTTCAGAGGGTTGAGACTATGCTGTATGTTTTGAAGCCATGGAAATATCAATGAAAATCATCTGATTTGCTGGTGAATTTTGGTGTCAATTGTTGTGTTATGCCTATTGAAAGAATTATTTGAGTTGTCTCTAAAATTGATGTTTCTTGGTTATTTAAATCATCATAACAAGTTTATGTTTGGTTTATCAGTATGTTTTTGCCGTATCTATGAGATTGGTTGATAGGTTCTTTCAAGGAAGGATTAAACCCTTTTGATTAATCATAGTAACCAGGGAATTTCATTTAGATCAGTAAGAAGAACTCAATAATCACAACCTTGCATTTTTATACTGGTTATAAATAAATATGCCAAACAATTTGAATGAATCTAGAAAGAAGTTAGTTGTTTATGATTTCATTTGACTCCGCATATTATATAAGGCAATGGTCTCACTATTTCCATCATTTAGTTTTATTCATACTTTTACATCTGTTAACTGAGCATATTAGGGTTTAGTTTTGAATGTTGGTACACAATATATACCAATTTAGTTTTATTTTGTCCATTTCAATTTTCCATCTTGGAAAAATCATGGCATGAAGATAAGATCAATAGTCAAATCTGCTTTATTTATTATAGGTACACCCGCCTAGGTCTGGCAGTGCCTGGAGAGTAGAAGGTTTAATTCTTTTAAACCTTGT